>MU693048.1:133560-179658 GCA_026770625.1 Nicotiana glauca
TCTTTTCTTGCTGTGTTGTGGCCTTAGGATTTGGGTTGTGATTCTACCGTCGTTTTGTATCATCGTTTATTATATTCTTGTTGTTAATTGTTGTATTTGTCCCTTATTGTGAATTGTAGCATTTTTGGTCATTCACGCATTCTTTACATATTCATATGTCATTACCATTATTCCTATGATTATACTGTTTATCGGCCGGTAGGTGCCTTGACTGTTCCTCGTCACTACCCCATCGAGGTTAGTCTTGGTACTTACTGGGCTCCGCCATGGTGTGCTCGTACTACTCTTTTGCACATTTTTGTTGTGCAGATACATGTACTCCCGTTCAGTTCTGTCAGCCTTGGAAGGAGGCGTATTGGTAGAGACTTCAAGATATATATGCTACGTCCGCAGACCGAGGAGTCCCTTTCCAGCTTTTCTGTAATAAGTATAGTTCTTCCAATATTTTTGTCCTTTGTATAGATATTCTTGAGTCAGAGCCTCTTATGTATCCCTTAGCTTGTGATTTATGAGTTTCCGGGTTTTGGGAAGTTTTATTAGCTTTGAGAAATGTTGTGGTATGTGCCGAACGCCACATTAAACCCTGTTTATTTTACCAGTTCAGTTTTATTTATTTTCTTCCGCAAATTTTGGTTTATCTTTCGCATTGTTAGGCTTGCCTAGTCATAGGGACTAGGTGCCATCACGGCATATTCATGGAGGGTGAACTGGGGTCGTGACATTTCAGTATCCAAGGATCTGTGTTTTCATAAACTAGTAGATGATTTGAGTTTAATCTCACTATAATATTGTGGCATCATTAGAGTAAAAGTATTATGGGTTATTAAATGTGTCCTGATAGATGGCTTCGAGCCAAGTTGGGGAGGTTGCTGTTGATTAGCGGATTGCACGGTTATGTGCTATGTTGTTTCCGTTTTGAGGTATACTGGCGGATCAGTCCTGGTTGCAGAAAATGAGCCGAGGATAGCACGAGTGAAGCAAAATTTTTATAAAGGTTATATGGTGCATCATAGGCATGAGAAATACTAGGATGTCTTGAGTTGTTGTTGATAAAGAATGCTCAGTGTATAGAGAAGGAAGATGGTTGGTTGTATTGGTATGAGATCATGTTTTGTGGTATCAGAGTGCTAATAAGGCACGAGTAGTTCTGTTCGTTAAGTCAGATAATTTACAATTGTGTAAGAGTGAATGACTCTTGAGAATGGTTTTATTGTGTCCAAGATTTGGCATGTAATAATCAGGGGTCTTAAGGTGGTGCATGTGGCTAGAGACTGTGTTTCCATTCGGAAGAGATCAAGACTTGTGGTATTATATGCTAATTATGGGATTCCATGTATCAGTATCTGGGAAGTAAGGGTAACGAATTCCGATTCACAAGAAGTTCTTCAAGTAAAGTATTCTGGAACGTGGTAATTCTGGGAAACATTGAGCGAGTATTTGGTGGCCTATGGGCCTTAGACAGTGTGTTCTTATGTTTGAATCTCCTGTGGTGAGCCTGGATTGAGGCATTGTGATGCTGTAGCGAGGGAGAAATATCAAGTGGATGATGAATAAAAAGAGAAATTTGATAGACGGAATAACTTGATAATAGACCGATTCGGTATGGTAAAGGTATGATTAATTCTTTGTATGCATTCGAGTAATGAGCTTTTACAGGTATTTTGCAGTAATGCTCTTGGGTATTGACGGCTTGCTCAGCTTGGTCTAGATAGAAGGATTCAGTCCTGGCAGTTTAGCTTCTACAAATGGAATGGGCAAAGGTGTTCTTGTTGGGTTTTGCCGTGGTTTGAAGATGAGTATATTTTCTATAGGTGTGCGAAGCATGGAGTGTGTAATTATTTTCTTTCAAATGGGATCAGTGGAAGCTGTTGGCTAGGTGAGTTACAGCTCAGTTTCGAAAAGAAGTTCATAAAACTCTTAAGTAAAGAGTAGCCTCGGATAACGAAGGAAATAATACTGCTAATTGGAAGTGATTTGACGAGAGTATTTGTCTTGGAAAGGGGTAATGTGACTTAACTGATGATATTTCGGTAGTATTGCGGCGCTTTCTTGCTATATCGACTGCTGATATTTGAGTTTGTTGATGGCGCAGGGAAATTTTAGAATATCTTTTGGGGAATGATTGGATAATTGAGATGTGATATGTATTCATACGGCGGAATTTGGGATTAGGTATGGTGATTCGTGTGCTATATGGAGTTGGAAACTAGGAGTTCTCAGGTACAGACCATGTAGTAGTTGTGGATCGTGTGTATTGGTACCGTTAGCGGCTATTGGAATTTGGTGGCCCGAGTGGATCTTTCTTTGCTTGGTATATTAGATTTTGGATATGATATTGGGGTGTAGACTGGTTGTCTCAGTGTTGGGTTATTCTAGACTATTGTGCTATGGACTATGTTGGAAAATGCCACAGGTTGCGTGGCGAGGTGCATCAGATTATTTTCTAGCAGAGTGGTTTGTATTCCAAAGACCAGCGGACGGCTGGGAAGGATTGCTTTTCTTAATTGGGCCTTCGTGGCGGATGTCAGTGCAGAGGTTTCTACCATTGATTCAGTTCCAGCATTAAGGGACTTTTTCGGATGTGTTCTTGTGGCCGGGCATGTCACCGGGCGAGATTGTGGATTTCGGCATTTATTTGGTGTCGGGAACCGTATCGTACGGCTCCGACATGAGTAATGGTAGTGGAAGGAGCAGCTTTAGGCTTCTTGGTATGGATTTTGTTGGCAGGCCGATGTGGCTACGTATTTAGCTTGAGTTACCTTGGTTAGTCCCGAGTTGTATTGTTAAGGGATAGGTTGATTTGATCATTAGTGAACTTGCTAGTGATCTGGGGGGATCTATGAGTTGCTTTTATGTGCTGTGAGACGTTATGATTTGTCGAGTATGGTCACATGTAGTGCGGTTCTATTGAGGATTCATAGAGAAAGTTGAGCAGGAAGAGTAATTGAGTGTGGCTCGGTAACTGGAGCATTGGTTACGGCCTATCAGGTTGCGTGTCATATGTTATTGATTCACCGTAGGTGTAATGAATGGCTTTGGTTTTCAGACATCAAATTATGCGTGGCTGTCGATTTTAACCATGGCGACTTGAGGTGTTTCATATGTAACAGTGTTTGGGTAGAATCGCGCATTGTGGCAAGGCCACGTGGGGGTATGACCCTTCAGGGTAGATTCAGGTACCCTATTTCCATGATGTGAGACAGGGTCTAAGCCTTGTGTTGTAATGGTACTGATGAGCTTGAGGTATATCTCTTTCGTTTGAGTCATTTGTCATGATTTGAGTATGTTCATATTGTTCCTCATTGGTGTGTGTATTATGCAAGTTGTGGCATAGGCCTGTGTTGAGGTGTCATATCACCAGAGTGGTGTGTTGGATTCGAGGAGATCATTGGAGTCATTAATGAATACGAACAGATTTGATTTCACCTTGTTGGAAGGATAATATCGAGGTTCGGCTCGGAAATCTGTTGTGGTATTAGTCAAAATGGAAGTGGCTTCATGAATGGTTAACCTGAGAGATGGTTACGGTTTGCTGCGTGTTTCATTTATTGTTGGCAGTATATGAAAGTGTTGGAATAAGACTTTAGCTAATAAGGGATTTTCTAGCGATATTGGGTTGTTGTGGGCAACTGCTATGAATAGAGGCTACCGTTTCGAATGTTTGGATTGTGTGGTACATTATATGCTTTCACCTGAGGTTGCAGGTTTGGGTTATTACAGCTGGTTCGGGTTTATTCTGGGTATAGATGTGAGGTTCTGATCTTGTGTATGAGTTCGGGAAGAGCAATGTGGTTCTACGGTTATGGTTTAGATGGACTGTGACATTTCGACTATTTTGTGTTGTCGGACCTATACGAGATAGGGTGACGTAGGATCACCCTGGTTATATGATTGGTAAGGTCATTCAGCTATTGGTTGGCTTCTAGGACAACTCTGAGTACGCTCGAGGACGAGCATTTGTTTAAGTTGGGGAGCATGTGAGTCCCGACCTGTCGTCATGTGTAATTGCTTAGTTTCCCCCATTTCATGCTTCTTCATATTTCGTTAACGGTATGTGGTGTGTTAGAGTTGATTTGGATTGGTTTTGATAAGAAATGAGACACTTAGTCTCTTTAAGGAAAGCTTAAGTTGGAAAAGTCAACAAAATGTTGACTATTGAGTTAGAGGGTTCAGATGTGATTTCCGGTGATTCGGTTAGCTTCGGGAGGTGATTTGTGACTTAGGAGCGCGATCGGAATTGATATTGAAGGTCCGATGTAGAGTTAGGCTTGAATTGGCGAAGTTGAATTTTGGCAAATTCCGGTTGATAGGTGAGATTTTGATCCGAGGATCGGAATGGAATTTCGAGAGTTTTTGTAGCTCCGTTAGGTGATTTTGAATATGCGTGCAAAATTTCAGGTCATTCGGACATCATTTGGTCGGGTTTTTGATCGAATGTGAGTTTCGGAAGTTTTGAAGAAACTTAGGCTAGAATCCAATGCGATGATGGTTTTAGCATTGTTTGATGTGTTTTGATGATTGGAACAAGTTCGTATGATGTTTTGGGTTATGTTGGTACTTTTGGTTGAGGTCACAGGGGCCTCAGGGTGATTTCGGATGGCTAACGGGATGAAATTTGGAGTTGAGAAATTTGGAGGTTTTGGCTGGCATCAGGTATTTCCGCATCTGCGGAAAGGAACCGCAGATGCGGTTGCACAGGTGTGGAGGAGAAGAGCGCAGGTGTGGTGCTGTTTGAGGAAGGAGGGAACCACAGATGCGGAAGGGAATCCACATCTGCGAGGCCGCAGATGCGGTTGGCGAGTCGCAGAAGCGATGGGGACAGAGTTAGATGTTTTCGCAGAAGCGGAAGTTATTCGCATATGCGGGGTCCGCAGATGCGGATGTTGACCACAGAAGTAGTTTTGGATTTTTAATGAGATTCCGCAGAAGTGGAAGATGACCGCAGATGCGGTGGTCGCGGATGCGAAAATCCCTGTTATCAGAAGGGTTTTAATGTTCATTTTTGTTTCGCGAAGCTTAGTCCATTTCCTCCATTTTTAAGCAAGCTTGAGAGCTCTCGGACGGAATCGAAGGGGTATTTCGCGTAGGTGTTATTGGAGGTAAGTTCCTTGGGCTAAATACAGGAAATCATGATCGATTTAACATGGAAAGTTGGTTGAAATTCATCAAAAGGGGGTAAAGCTAGGGCTTGAGTTTTTGACATTTTAAATTGGGATTTGATAGGCCATTTGAGCTTGGATTTGGGAGTTCTTGGTATGCATGGACTCGTGGCGAGACGAGGAATCCGGTAATGTAAGTTTTGTAATTTTTGAGAAGCGAGCCCGGGGCTCGGGCTTTGCTAGTTTCGAGATTTTTGCTATTTCTCGATTTCTTTCGATTGGGTATTGTCCTCTTAGCATATTGTGATGTAATTGCTCTGATTTTGGTTAGATTCGATGCGCGTAGAGGCCGGTTTGAGGGGCAAAGGCGTCGCGAGCTAGAGATTTCACCGGTTTGAGGTGAGTAATAATTGTAAATGATATCCTAAGGGTTTGAAACCCCGGATTTGCACACTGTAGTGCTATATCGAGGTGACTTGCATGCCGAATAGTGAGCGTGGGGTAGAACACCATTGGGGATTGTGACTTGGTCCGTCTCGGTTGTTGATTTTACCGCGTATTTGACTATGACGTGTTATTTTTCACTATGACTTAGGCTTATTGCCATATTTTGGGCTTATTGCTGATTGTTTGAACTTCTTGTGAGCTATCATCACTGTTTTCCTCACTATTTGAAATATTATTTGAACTAAGTCTATTTGAATTACACTGTTTTCATGAACTCGGCTATATTTTAACTCAACCTTGAGTTTTAACTGAAATTCGAACTATTGTTTGAGCTGAGCATTTTTGTTTTAATTATGCCCGAGGGGCTTATGACTATTTTGGACTGATTGAGGCCGAGGGCCATGATTGAGGATCTGATGAGTGATGTGAGTAGGCTTTCAGGCCTCGAGTGATTGGTGAGGAGTCTTTCAGGCCTCGAGTGATTGGTGAGGAGGCTTTCAGGCCTCGAGTGTATTATGAGCAAGCTTTCAGGCCTCGCATTGATATTGTTCAGGCTTTCAGGACTTATTGATAGCGTTTGGGCTGTAGGAGCCCCTCCGGAGTCTGCACACCCACAGTGAGCGCGGGTACCCATTTGAGTGAGAGTGAGCCCGAGGGGCTGATGTTGTACTGTGTGACTGATACTGAGCCCGAGGTGCTGATACTGATCTGAGTGATGTGACACTGTGCCCGAGGGGCTGATACTGACTTGAGCTGTGCCCGAGGGGCGAACTTTTTTGTGCTCATCTTGCATACTTATTTGCCTCCTTACCTGTTATACTGTAGTATTTATGCCCGAGGGGCAGATTTTCTGTGCCTATCAGCACTAACTGTTTGAAATCATTTTTGTAATTATTGAAAAGACCGATTTCAAAAGGGATTTGAACTAAGCCAATGCATTTCTAAAGATATCACATATTTCACTATCTTTCTTAGAAAATTGTATCCGGCTTCTATACAGCATGTTGGTTGCTTTACGTGTTTTCTTACTGCTCAGTTGTTATTTACTTTTATTACTCACTGAGTTGGAGTACTCACTTTACTCCCTGCACCTCGTGTGCAGATGCAGGTATATGACCGCCCGATAGCGGGTTTTGAGCTGTTTGAAGATTTGTTATCATAGGTAAGTCAGGTGACCGCTAGCGTCCGCGGCACCAAATCTTCTACGTTATTGTACATTGTTCATATTACTTTCAGACTTTGTTTCTATTTCCGTACTTGCAGTATTTTAGTGAACTCTGTAGTAGCTCATGACTAGTGACACCCCGATGTTGGGTTGTAACTGGATGGTTCCCTGTTGTTATCGTTAATTTCTGCGCTTTTGATTATGCTAATCACGTTTTAGCTTTATAAATGTTAAATAACTGTTAAAAGGAAGCATTTATTTTGTTGGTTGGCCTTGTCTTAACGAGAGGCGCCATCACGACCGGATTTGGAATTTGGGTCGTGACAACTCCGAAACATGTCATTGCAGAGTATATTCAGGGGTTTGTCTTGGATGCCAATATTCCATGGCACACTTCGAGCATGTCTTAATACCAATTAATGTTGCAGAACAATGGCTTTGGATAATGGCTATGATTTCCTTCAAGGATAGGTGTGTTTATGTGTATGACTATATGCGCGGTGGAGCTGCTCATCAAGCGAAATTTCATAAGACCATGGCCAAGTATTATCTGTTGCTGCCTCATTTTTACGTGAACACGCATTTCTATTTAAACAAAAAAAATCAATTGACGCACTGGTGTCTACAAATCAAAAGACTGTATTGCCCTCTTTGTTATAAAACTGGTCGAAGGATTGGCTCAACAAGTCGAAGCGTACGAATTTCTTTCAACACAATATGTCTCGTATTTAGATTATGCAGTTTGATAGTTGTTGTTATTTTTATTTTTATAGTGATTGCGGTGTATTTGCAGCATCATTTGCCGAGTATTTCATAGAGGGCAGGACGCCTCCTAAAAAAATCAATGCCTATGCACACCGACGCAGATTTGGTGCTCTCTTATGGGATTATGCTAGAAAGAAGATGGAACAGAACGCGCAAAGTGATGATGAGATTATTGGTCGACAGAATAAGTTGCGAAAGCAGAATATTACTTTTTTCACTATTGTAGGATGAACTCTATAATTTTGTTTCTTGTATTGTGTTCTGTTATTTTGTCATTGTTGTATGACGGATCAGATTTGTTTGCGTTTGAATTTTAGGAATACTTTTAAGAATTGTACGGCAAATGAGATGTTTGCTCTGTTATAAAGGTTTAATATGTGTCAGTTCGATATTGGATTGTTGCAGTTTAGATTATTTTTGTGTTTTCTCCCTTTATTTTGTGTTGCAAATTATAGATATGAAAAATATACGGTAGTTTGTGATACATTGTCTCTTGCATATACCCCCATGATACATACATGATACAGATATGATACACATATGATACACAGTTTTCAAATATGTATTGATGAAGCCACTCTTATTTGCAAATTTCTAAAACTATTTGTATAGTTTTCTAGCTGCTACGACTGTTTTCCATTAGTTAGCTTTGTTACTGCACCAATACAGGTATGAGTAAGAGCCTCTACACAAAGATATATAGGTGATACACAAGCGATACATAGATGATACAAATGTAATGCACAAGCGATACATATATGATACATAGCTGATATAACTTTTTTTTAATCAAATAGACGTATAATATAAACTTGCAACACGATTTTAATAGATAGGTCAAATATTTATTTATATCTAAAATTCAAATGACATTATACAATGATATAATTCTTGATATATTGCATTCTTCTAAATTTCTATGATATTCAGTAAAGTAAAATAATAAGTAATTCTAAATTTGACATATTTCATCCTCCCTTTGGATTATTTCTACAAGTTTTTCTGTTGTGAACTTCTTCTCCACAATGTCCACATGAAATCGACCTTTTTCGTTCCCTTTCAAATTTGGCTTGCACCTCCCCTTCCTTGGCCTTCCTATTGTTTTGTTCACTTCTGGTGGCAAGAATTTTTTATTTAGAACTATTGCAGGAATTTCCCATGAGCTTTCATCAGGAACCGGATAAATTGAAATTTTATAGGTCTTCAATAGGTAGTTCATGGTGTATTACACCAAGCAATACTCAATGTGATCAATGTATTTTTATTTTAATACTGCCCAAGTATGTGCACATGGAAGCTCATCCAACCAAAACCTTCTACAGGTACAAGTTCGATTTTTTAGGAGCACCATTCTCTGCTTACCCTTGTCAAGTACTGAATATAAGTAACTCATCGAAGGGGTCACCTACAAAATTTATCAACTATCATTAGTGGTGACAAAGCAGATGCCCTCAAAATACATATACTAGAGTGCCTACAAGATTCAAAATAGCTTAATATCATGTCAAACCAACCAATATTTTAGGAGTGGGGTAGGCATAAATGCTACATTAAATTGAGAGCCTATGCTTTTGTGCTGGTGGACACTAGTTTAATCGAATCACACAAAGGGTTCAAGATATAACAAATCCGTGAAATTCGGCATGATTACATATTCTATGCGCAAGTATTTACATATTACAGTCATACCTTCATCTGATGTGACAATTGAAGATTGTCCATGAGCATTGTATCATATTTTTTTCCAAGATCAGTGAATGCCTCTACTACATTCTTTAGGTTTGTAACATTCCATCGTCCGATCAATTTCCTTATGTAGTCTAGCAAAGGCAGTACTGGGAGTTCCCTAGCAGCCTTGAGTGCTGCATTGATCGACTCCGCAATGTTTGAAGTCATCGTTAATGTTTTGTTGACAGTGGAATGTGCTCTGGACCATCTTTCATACCCAACATTCATTAAGTAATCTTTGACCCTCTTATCAATTTTGTCTACCTCTGCTTTGTGGTAGTCAAACTTCTCAACTGTGTATGCTTTGGCCATAGCAAGGAATATGTCTTTTGAGCAGCAAATATTTTTTTTGTAATTTTTTTACATTATTCCATATATGCCATATGCAGACACAATGAGGTACTTGTGGATACAATGTTGCCGCTGCATTTTCAATGCCTTCATGCATGTCCGAGACTATGCAAATTCCCTTCTTTTCCCCAAATGCATCCTTGAATATCGCAAAAAACCACTCCCATGAAGCATTATTCTTTGAATCTACAATGGCATATGTGAGTGGTAGGATATTACTTGTTGTATCTTGTGTTGATGCTATCAATAATGTTCCTCTATATGCCGATTTAAGAAAGGTTCCATCTACAACAACAACCAGTTTGCAGTACTGTCATCCTTTTATAGACGGATATAGTGGAACGAAAGCATACATGAACAAGTCTTCCTCTGTTTTTTCAAATTTACCACTGACATAGGATTTGTAAGAACCAACATATAAAAGTAGCTTGCCAGCTTTTCATATGATTCGCTCGGGTTCCCTCTCAGTACTTGAACTACATATTCTTTCAATCTCCATGCTTGCATATATATCAGATGAAGACCATACTACTTGTTCATGTCTCCAATTATGTCATTAGGAGTGTATATTGTTTTTAAGTGTTCATACTTGTCTATTAGAAGACTGCGGGTGAGTTTTGCAGTAGCTTGACGTTGTGCGTAAGATCTGTCTTTCAGGAGGCATGAGTGCACTTTACTGAAATTTCTGACCTTGAAAACGTTTGCTTTTTTTTCAGGCTCGAAGACTTAAAATATCAATCACAGTTGTTGTTGATGCATATTAGGCAGTACCTACGACAAGGATATAAACTTTTCCAATCAATGAATAGAGCGACATAAAATACAATAATATATAGTGATACACGAGGCCATCAATACTAATAGATGAAAAAATACAATGACTATACAGTATTAGACGGTGACAACCACAACTTAAAAGTGTACTACAGCCACATACTTACAAGCAACAACTTATTTTCTGCATAATTATGCTTCTAATATCAAATACGATATACATTGAGATACATAATTATACAATAAATATTTCGATACCTGCTTTCACTTGATCTATGCACCTTAAACTGAAATTTTTCCTTTACCGCTAAGTGCCTCATGAGTTTGATTATCATTGCTTTGTCCTTATAAATTTGACCTTCTTCTACATCTATGTGTTGAGGGTCAGTTATTATTATAGTTTCATCAGATTCTATATCATTCCAGTCTTCTACATCCCCAAACTCGATCATCTTACTTGTATCGCCATTGTATCTCTCCTCTACAACTGAGCTTTGTGCACATTTTGAGGAAATCACAGCAGAAATGGACCTGTAGCAGATCATCTTCATATCCTTTTCACTCGATATTATACAAAAGGGATACATTGTAAATTTTGAGCTTTTTCTCAGCTCAAGATATACACATACACCCACATTATTGTGTATCACTATTTGCGGAGAACATCTTTGGATAGTGTATTTTATTTCAATATCATTCAATAATGTATCTATCATAAGTTGTTCCGACATCACGTCTACAAAATCTTTAAAACATATATTTGGAGTAACTATTACAACATCTGCATTATAATCTACAAAGTTGTTGTCAACATTCCATCGGCCACCATACTGAATAAAAATTGGTAAATTTGGGATTGAAGTAGCTGAAATTAGGTCAAAACTTACTAATTCCCTGATTGAAATTGCAGTTCGTAGTTCCTTCTACACAGAAATTGCAAAAGCTCTATCTACACAGAAATTATGAAGGTATATAGTGAAATTGATCGATTTTGAGTGAAATTTGGAGCTCCTTTTGAGAAATGTTTGAGAGAGAATGTCGTGATTTACAGATGTAAAGAATGTCTTGATCTGTTAAATTGATACACTTGATAAAACAGAAAAGGAAGGAATATCTTTAGCGTGACTCTCAGATAGAAGAATCCTTCCTTATGCGTATCTCTAATTTTGGGCTATTTTGTTAAGTGTCTAATTTTGGGCTAAAGATTGGTAAGTTTGTATTTCAATTGGCTATTTCTATACTTTTCCCAAAGAAAAAAGAATAAGAACCCGATGTGCTTAAGGCCCAGTTTCTCGTGGTGTTGGACTACAGAGGGTGCCTAAATTTTATGCGCAAATTAATTCATTCCATAACAGATTTTCTACTTTCCCTACAAGAACATTTTACTAGATAAAAAAGTACATGTACTTTTATATTCAACATGAACTCCAGCGAAAGTATATATCTTTATATTTTGAAAAAATAAAATACATATATTTCAAGAAAAATAAAGTGTATATATATATATATTAAACCATTTAATTTTATATTATAATTATATCAAGGAGTACTTTCTTATTAAAAAAATCAAAGGTATATTATTACCTTACTATACATAGTATTTCTCTTTAAAATGGTATATTCTTAAAAAGGTCACAGAAGGTATTTTCTTACATTAATATTTAAATACATGATGTTTCTACCAAAAAATATTATACCAAGTATATGTAATATAATACCTTAATATCATTATAACATATATTGAATTATACTATATATATAAATACATTAGTATACATCTAAAAATGAATTATATCAGGAATATAAAATACTACACTTCAATAGAAATATAATATAATTGAGTTATACCATGTGTATTACCTTTTTTGCTATATTAATAAAATAGAGTACACATAATTTCTCTAAAAATTTATATCAAATATATATATAATGAATAATTGAATATGTAGTATTAGTTTTATCATGATTGAATGAATAAAATGAGCGTAACGGTTAAGGAAGAAAGAGACTGATACCCTATTTTAAAATAGGAGAGAGAGTGTGAAAAGATAAATATCCCATAGTTTGTGTGTTGTAGCTGCTCATTAATTATATTTCATAATCTCTATTTGCCATTAGTGTAAAAAAGTTTGCAATTTATGGAATAAACAAAGAGTAGTATTATTTTCTTAAATATTTTTTAAAAAGTGACTTGCTCTGTATTTTTTTCAAATTTTTAAAAATAGCACGGACTAGCCAGTTTTCGGATTGGTGATTCAAAAATAGACAGCGTTTGCTGAGTAATTGAAAAATAACCAATATTTTGCTGCAATATACTGGAGATCGGTGCACCTACGTCACGACCCAAATTTTTCACCCTTGGGAGTCGTGATGGCGCCTACTAATAAGAGCTAGGCAAGCCAACTTAATGTATTTCTTTTAGAAATTATCCTCCATTTAATAAAAACAAAACATAATATGATAAAGCGAAAGTCTTAAATATATATAACTGAAAACAGATGCGGAAGTTCAATCACAAACTCTACCCAAGACTAGAGTCACTACCTCACGAACGTCTATAGAATACTAAAAATAGGGACTGAATAAAATACAATATTGTTTGTTCCGATACAAGGACAACAAACGAAATAAAGATAGAAGAGACTCCGGGCCATGCGGATGTCAGCAAGGCTACCTCGGGATCTCTGGAATGAAGTCAGCTCCTAACGCTCCTACTACTGTCCAAAAGCTGCTGCTCTGGTACAATGATCTGTGCAAAAAGATGTACAGAGTGTAGCATCAGCACAACTGATCTCATGTGCTGGTAAGTGCCTAGTCTAACGCCGGCGAAGTAGTGACGAGGCTAGACTAGACTACCAGATAAACATGTGCAGATATATATACAAGTACAACAAAATAATTGTAGAAAGTAAACAATTAAAACTGGATGGGGAACATGCTTATGGGTAGCAGATAAAATAGAATATCATGAATAATAAAAGAAACTACATCTGATTTCTTCTAACACAGAATAAGGGGAAACAAAACACTTTGACTAGTTCAATGTCCTCTCGTTGCAGGCGTGCAACACGATCCCATTTTCTCATATCAAGTGGTAGGCGTACCACTCGATCCCATTTTATTATATCTCGTGGTAGGCGTACCACTCGCTCCCATTTTATAATATCACGTGGTAGGTGTACCACTCGATCCCATTTCATAATATCATGTGGCAGGCGTACCACTGGCTCCCATTTCATAATATCTCGTGGTCGACGTGACACACGATCCCATTTCATAATATCACGTTGTAGGCGTACCACTCGCTCCCATTTCATAATATCTCATGGTCGGCGTTCCTCACAATACCATTTTATTTCAACACAATACACAAAATAATCCCAGCAACGGAATAAGATAATATAATAAACTATCCCGACAAGGAAGATCCAGCTATAACCAAACTTAATCAATTTTTACTTAACACAATTAAATCAATACTCAGTCTCAACAATTACTGGCTCAATGTTAAAGATTTCCAACCAAGTCTGCATAAACAACAATTAAGAATTCGATAATTTAGCAATTCAGGACTCACGGTCATGCTCGACACCAGTGTATAGATACTCGTCACCATACCTATACACCGTACTCGACAAATAGCAATTAGCAAATAAGACTCTACTCCAATTCCCTCAAGCCAAAGTTAGACCAAACACTTACCTCAACTTCCACGGCTAAATCAATCCATAACGACCGCTTTTCCTGTCGAATTCGGCTCCAACCCAATCAAATCTATGAAATAATGACTTTATAATATCAATAATAGCTAAACAAATCAAACCCAATGCCTAAATATAGATTCCCAACTTTTCTTCCAAAAATTCCAAAATCGACCCCGGGCCCGCTTGGTCAAAATATGAGGTTCAAACCAATTCCATATCTCCCATTCCCCCACGAGCCCGAATATACAATTTATTTTTAAATTCGACCCCAAAACGAGTTCTAAATCAAAGAAAATCGAAAAGCCCTAACTCTACCCATTTTCCCCAAATCCCAGCCTAGATTACATGATTTGAGCCTAATAATTTGATAAATGATGAAGGAAAATGAAGGAAACAAGTTAAATAATACTTACCCAAGAAGCTTTGGTGGAGAAAAGCTCTAGAAATCGCCTATGGGCTGTGGAGAAGATGCGTTTGTGTGTTTTTGGGTGAAAAATCCCGTCACTGTTCTGTTTTGGGTATTTAAAATCACTGGGCAAAATAGCCCTTTGCGTTTGCGGGAAGTGGATCTCGTTTGCAAAGGGTTATCAGAAATGGTATCGCGAACGTGGACGGTAAGACGTAAACGCGTAGAAGGAAAAAGGCTGGTGTCCTGGGATTATTCTACGCGAACGCGTGGACCCTAAAGCGAACGCGGGGAAGGAAATAGTAGAGCTTCGTGATCGCAGTGTTATGCACGCAAACGCGAAGAAGAAAGTGAAGTTGGGCCCTCATGGTCAAATAACCATACGCGTTCATGAGGGCTCGAACACAAACGCGAAGAAAGAAGGACACGAAGCTATGCGAACGCGACTGTAAGAGTGCGATCGCGAATAAGGAACTCCCTGGGCAAAAATATCAGATTTTTCTGCAAATTTTTACTAAGTTCAAAACACCCCGAAACACTCCCGAGCCCTCGGGGCTCCTAATTAAACACACACACTAACTCAACAATATCCTACGAACTTAACCGTGCGATCAAATCGCCAAAATAACATCATAAACAAGGAATCAAACCTCAAAATCAACACTTTTTCATCAAACTTCTTAAACTTTCACTTTTACATATTTAGGTCCAAAACACGTCAAATGACGTCCGATTTCGACCAAATTACACAAAAACATCTTAAACCAAATATAAGACCTGTATCGGGTGCCGAAACTAAAATACGGGCCCGATACCAATATTTTCTAATCCATTTTCATTTCAAATTTCCATGTAAATTTCAGAAAAATAATTTCTTTTAAAAATTAATTTCTCGGGGTCGGGACCTTAGATTTTGATTTCGGGAAAATGCCCGAGTCCCATATTTTTCTACGGATCCTCCAGTACCGTTCAATCACGTGTCTGGGTCCCGATCCATTTATCCAAAATATTGACCAAAGTCAACTTTAATCATATTACTATCAAAATTCATTAATTTTTACACAGAATTCATATTTAAGCTTTCTGGCTATGCGCCCGAAGAGTGCACGCAAATTGAGGCAAGAAAAAATGAGGTTTTCAAGGCTTTAGAAGCACGGAATGAAAGAGAAAACAGGTGATGACCCTATGGGTCGTCACATTCTCCACCTCTAAAATAATCGTTCGTCCTCGAACGGACAAAAGAACGAAGTACCTGAGTCGAGAAATAGATGAGGATAACGTCTCCGCATATCAGACTCGGACTCCTAGGTCGATGCTTCAGGAGGCTGACCTCTCCTCTGAACATGCACTTAAGGAAAACTCTTCGACCTCAACTTTCAAACCTGTCGGTCTAGAATAGCTACCGGCTCCTCCTCATAAGACAGATCCTTGTCCTGCTGGACAGTGCTGAAATCTAACACGTAGGCTGGATCGCCGTGATACCTCTGAAGCATGGACACATAAAATACTGGATGCACGGCTAACAAGCTATGCGGCAAGGCTCTATAAGCTACCTCTCCCACACGATCGAGAATCTCAAATGGACCGATGAACCTAGGGCTAAGCTAGCCCTTCTTCCCAAATCTCATCACGCCCTTCATAGGCGACACTTGGAGAAATACCTGCTCACCAACCAAGAAAGCTACATCCCGAACCTTACGATCTGCATAAATCTTTTTCCGCAACTGAGTCGAACAAAGCCTGTCCTGAATGATCTTGACCTTATCCAAGGCCTCTTGACCTAAGTCTGTACCTAATAATCGAGCCTCTCCCGGCTCGAACCATCCCACTGGAGACCAATATCGCCTACCATACAATGCCTCATATGGAGCCATCTGGATGCTGGGCTGGTTGCTGCTGTTGTAGGCAAACTCTACTAAAGGCAAAAACTGGTCCCACGAGCCTCCAAACTCAATGACGCAGGCTCGGAGCATATCCTCCAATATCTGAATAGTCTGCTCGTACTGTCCGTCCGTCTGAGGATAGAATGTTGTGCTCAACTCAACCTAGGTGCCTAACTCTCGCTGAATTGCCCTCTAGAAGCGCGAGCTAAACTGCGTACCTCGGTCCGAAATTATAGATTTGGCACACCATGAAGACGAACAATCTCCCGAATATAAATCTCAGCTAATCTCTCAGATGAATATGAGACTACCACATGAATGAAATGCGCTGACTTGGTCAGCCTATCAACAATGACCCAAACTGCATCAAACTTCTTCCGAGTCATCGGAAGTCCAGTAACAAAATCCATGGTAATCCTCTCCCACTTCCACTTGGGAATCTCAATCCTCTGAAACAAACCACCAGGCCTCTGATGCTCATACTTAACTTGCTGACAGTTCAAACATCGATCCACATATAAAACAATATCTTTCTTTATCCTGGCCCACCAATAGTGCTGCCTCAGATCCTGGTACATCTTTGCGGCGCCCGGGTGAATAGAATATCGAGAACTATGGGCCTCCGCTAAGATCAACTCTCGAATCCCATCGACATTAGGCACACAAACTCGCCCCTTCAATCTCAAAACACCATCTCTATCTAAGGTCACTTTCTTGGCACCTCCACGCTGCACCGTGTCTCTCAGGACACATAAATGGGGATCATCAAACTGCTGATCACGAATACGCTCCAATTATGAAGAACGAGCAACCGTGCAAGCTAACACCCTACTAGGCTCAAAAATATCCAACCTTACTAGTCGATTGGCCAAGGCCTGAACATCCAAAGCAAGCAGTCTCTAGCTGACCGAAATAAAAGCAAGACTACCCATGCTGGCGGACTTCTTACTCAATGCATCGGCCACCATATTGGCTTTCCCCGGGTGATCCAAAATAGTAACATCATAATCTTTCAATAACTCCAACCACCTCATCTATCTCAAATTCAGCTCTTTTTACTTGCACAAGTACTGAAGACTCTTGTGATTGGTGTACACCCCACACGTCACACCATATAGGTAATGCCTCCAAATCTTCAAAGAATGAACAATGGCTGCCAACTCTAGATCATAAACCGGATAATTCTTCTCGTGGATCTTCAACTGCCTCAAAGCATAGAAAATGACTCTACCACCCTGCATCAATACTGCACCAAGCCCAATACGTGAAGCATCACAATAGACTATATAAGGCCCTGAACCTGTAGGCAAAACCAATACTGGTGCCGTGGTCAGAGCTGTCTTGAGCTTCTGAAAGCTCGCCTCACACTCATCTGACCATCTGAACTGGGCACCCTTCTGGGTCAATCTGGTCATCAGGCTGCAATAGATGAAAACCCTTCCACGAACCGCCGATAGTAGCCTGCTAACCCTGAGAAACTCGGAATCTCTGTAGCTGATGCTGTCGAGGCCAGTTCTTAACTGCCTCAATCTTCTTCGGGTCCACCTGACTGCCCTCTGCTGATACGACGTGACCTAGAAATGCAACTGAACTCAACCAGAACTCACACTTTGAGAACTTAGCATATAGCTGATTATCCTTCAGAGCCTGAAGAACCAATCTGACGTGTTGCTTGTGCTCCTCTTGGCTGCAGTAGTACACCAGAATATCATCAATAAAGACTATCACGAACAAGTCCAAATAAGGCCTGAACACTCAGTTCATCAACTCTATAAATAATGCTGGGGCATTGGTCAACCCAAATAACATGAACAAAAACTCATAATGCCCGTACCGAGTGCGGAATGCTGTCTTATGGACATCAGATGCCCTAATCCTCAGCTAATGGTAGCTAGATCTCAAGTCTATCTTTGAAAACACCTTTGCACTCTGAAGCTGGTCGAACAAATTATCAATCCTCGGCAGTAGATACTTGTTCTTACTCATCACTTTGTTCAACTGCTGGTAATCAATGCACATCCTCATCGAACCACCCTTTCTTTTCACAAATAATACCGGCGCACCGCAAGGAGAAACACTCGGTCTAATGAAACCCTTCTCCAGCAAATCCTAAAACTAATCTTTTAACTCTTTCAACTCGGCGCGGCCATGCGGTACGATGGAATGGAAATGGGCTGAGTGCCCGGAGCTAGATCAATACAAAAATCAATATCCCTGTCGGGCGGCATACCCAGTAGGTCTGAAAGGAAAACCTCGGGGAACTCCCAAATAATAGGAACAGAATCAATAGAAGGGACCTCTGCGATGGAATCACGAACATACGCCAGATAAGCTAAACACCCCTTCTCGACCATTCTTCGAGCCTTCACATATGAAATAATGTTGCAGGTAGTATGCCCTAGGGTCCCTCTTCACTCTAAACGGGGCAAATCTTGCAAAGCCAAGGTCACGGTCTTGGCATGACAATCCAAGATAGCATGATACGGGGACAACCAATCCATCCCTAATATAACGTCGAAATCCACCATGTCTAAGAGCAATAAATCAGCATGGGTCTCAAGTCAAACACTACCACATAGGAACGATGAACTCGGTCGACCACGATAGAGTCACCCACCGGTATAGATACATAAACAAGAATACTTAAAGCATCAATAGGCATAACCAGGTAGGGTGCAAAATAGGATAACACATACGAATACGTAGACCCAGGGTCAAATAGCACTAAAGCATCCCTATCACAGACCAAAATAGTACCTGTAATGACTGCATCTAAAGACTCAGCCTCTGGCCTGGATGGGAGAGCATAACAACAGGGCTGGGCCCCACCTCCCTGAACCACATCTATGGAACGGTCGGCTGCTGGCTGGCCGCTACCTCTGGCGGTCCGAGCTCTACCTCTATGGTCTTTACCTCCACCTTTATGACCTCTACCCCAACCTCTAACTAGCTGGGCAGGCTGTGGAACCTCCGATGCCTGAATCATAGCACGAGAACTCTAATGCTGAGAGCTGTCAGAAGTTCGAGGGCAATACCTGGCAATGTACCTCGGGTCGCCACACGTGAAACAAGCCCTCGGCTGTTGAGAATAACGGATTAGTGGTGCGCTGATAGGTGCTGAGAATATTGCGGTTGAGAGCCACGACCACATGAAGTACCATGTGAGACTTGTAGAGCTGACTGATAGGGCCTCGGAGGATGGCCTCTACCATAAGAATCCCTACCTCCAAACGAGGAACCACTGAATCTACCTGCATGATGCGGCGCCTTATTAGACACATTACCACCTTCCCCTGCAAGAGCCATCTCAACTCTACGGGCAACATTGGCCACCTCCTGAAAAGAAATCTCACTCCCGGCTCCCATAGCCATCTGGAGACGGATCGACTGAATAAATGCATCAATAAACCTCCGCACCCTCTCTCTCTCTCTCGGTGGGGAGTATAATAATAGCATGGCATGCTAGATCGATGAACCAGGTCTCATACTGAGTGACTGTCATAGAGCCCTGCTGGAGGCGATCGAACAACTTGCGAAGAGCCTTTCGCTGAGTAATTGGGAGAAAATTCTCCAAAAACAACTCTGCAAACTGGTCCCAAATCAATGATGGCGACCCTGTTGGTTTGGATAAACAATAGTCCCTCCACCAAGTCTTGGTGGATCCTGCCAGTCGAAAGGTGGCAAAGTCGACCCCATTGGTCTCCACAATACCCATAGTCTGAAGGATCTCATGGCAGCTAAATAAGAAATCCTGTGGATCCTTTGAAGAAGTACCGCTGAATGTGATGGTGAAGAGCTTGGAGAACCTATCAAGCCTCCACAAAGCATCTGCGGACATAGCTGCCGTATCGTCGGTCTGAGTCACAACACCCGGCTGAACTGCCATAGCTGGCTAAACCACTGGAACCTGAGCCTGGGGAGCTACCTGCTCCGGAGTATGTGTAGCAGGAGTCTGAGCTCCTCTTCCAGCCTGAGAAGTGGCTGGTGCTACTGGAAGCAAACCCGCTCGAGAGACGCTCTCCACAAAGCCTACCAATCTGACCAAAGCGTCCTGAAGAACTTAGGTGTCTATGAACCCCTCTGGGATCTTAGCTGGGCCTACTGGAGCTGCTGGGGCTGGAACCTCCGCATCATAATCAACATGAGGCTCCACCTCTAGGGCTGCTGCTCGGGGCTGAGCTCTGCCCCTGCCTCGGCCTCCGGCACAGCCTCGTCCTCGCCCTCTGCCCCTAATAGGTGCTGGGGGCTCGGGCTGCTACGCGGTAGAAGAGGAAGCACGTGTTCTCGCCATCTAAGAAAGAATAGAGTAGAAGGACAATCAGTATTTGAGAAACAGAATCGCACGACAAGAAAGAACAAAAGTGAAATTTTCCCAACTCCGTAGCCTCTGGGATAAATACAGACGTCTCTGTACCGATCCTCAAACTCTACTAAGTTTGTCCATGAGTCATGAGACCTATGTAACCTAGCGCTCTGATACCAACTTGTCATGATCCGTATTTCCCACCCTCGGGAGTCGTGATGGCGCCTACTAATAGGAGCTAGGCAAGCCAACTTAATGTACTTCTTTTAGCAATTATCGTCCATTTAATAAAAATAAAATATAATATGATAAAGCGGAAGTCTTAAATATAAATAACTAAAAACAAATGCGGAACTTCAATCACAAACTCTACCTAATACTGGAGTCACTAACTCACGAACGTCTATAGAATACTAAAAATAGGGTTTGAATAAAATATAACACTGTTTGTTCTGGTACAAGGACAACAAGCAAAATAAAGATAGAAGAGATCCCGGGCCATGCAGATGTCAGCAAAGCTACCTTGGGATCTCTAGACTGAAGTCAGCTCCAAACGCTCCTACTGTTGTCCAAAAGTTGCTGCTCCGATACTGTGATCTGTGCAAAAAGATGCACAGAGTGTAGCATCAACACAACCGACTCCATGTGCTGGTAAGTGCCTAGCCTAACCCCGACGAAGTAGTGACGAGGCTAGACCAGACTACCAGATAAACCTGTGCAGATATATATATACAAGTACAACAAAATAATAGTGGAAAGTAAACAATTAAAACTTGGAGAGGAACATGTTTATGGGGTAGAAGATAAAACAGAATATCAGGAATAATAAAAGAAACTACATCTGATTTCTTTTAACGCAGAATAAGGGGAAATAAACCACTTTTACTTGCTCAATGTCCTCTCGTTGTAGGTGTGCAACACGATCCCATTTCCTCATATCACGTGGTAGGCGTACCACTTGATCCCATTTCATAATATCTCATGGTAGGCGTACCACTCGCTCCCATTTTATAAAATCACGTGGTAGGCGTACCACTCGATCTCATTTTATAATATCACGTGGTAGGCGTACCACTCGCTCCCTTTCATAATATCTCGTGGTCGGCATGCCACACGATCCCATTTCATAATATCACGTGGTAGGCGTACCACCCGCTCCCATTTCATAATATCTCGTGGTCGGCGTGCCACACTATCCCATTTCTTTCAATACAATACGTTAAATAATTCCGGCAAGGGAACAAGATAATATAATAAACTATCCTGGCAAGGGACATCCAGCTATAACCAAACTTATTCAATTTCTACTTAACACAATTAAATCAATATTCAGTCCCAACAATTATTGGCTCAATGTTAAAGATTTCCAACCAAGTCCTCATAAACAATAATTAAGAATTCGATTATTTAGCAATTCAGGACTCACGGTCATGCTCGACACCAGTGTATAGATACTCGTCACCATACCTATACACCGTACTCGACAAATAGTAATTAGCAAATAAGACTCTACTCCTATTCCCTCAAGCCAAAGTTAGACCAAACACTTACCTCAACTTCCACAGCTAAATCAATCTACAACGACCGCTTTCCCTCTTGAATTCGGCTCCAACCCAATCAAATCTATGAAATGATGACTTTATAATATCAATAATAACTAAACAAATCAAACCCAATGCCTAAATAAAAATTTCCAATCTTCATTTCAAAAATTCCAAAATCGACCCCGGGTCCGCTTGGTCAAAACACGAAGTGCGAACCAATTCCTTATCACCCATATCACCACAAGCTCGAATATACAATTTATTTTTAAATTTGACCACAAATCGAGGTCTAAATCAAAAAAATCAAAAAGACCTAACTCTACCCATTTTTCCCAATTCCAACCCTAGATTCCATGATTTGAGCCTAAGAATTTGATAAATGATGAAGGAAACAAGTTAAATAATACTTACCCAAGAAGTTTGGTGAAGAAGAGCTCTAGAAATCGCCTATGGGCTGTGGAGAAGAATTCTTACACATAATTATCTTTAAGCTTTCCGGCTACGCTCCCGAACAGCGTACGCAAATTGAGGCAAGTAAAAATAAGGTTTTCAAGGCCTTAGAAGCACGAAATGAAAGAGAAAACAGGTGATGACCCTTTGGGTCGTCACAACATGTGAATGAACTTCCACCATAATATGCTAGAGCTCTAAAACGCGGAAAATTCCAGTATAATATACTGGAGATTGGAGCACTAGTACTCCAATCTCCAGTATATTATGCTGGACCGATATATTATACTAGAACTCCGGTATAATATACTGGAGTTCGAGTATATTATATTAGATTTCCAGTATATTATACTGGAGCATTTTTCTAGGTATTGAACAGTATTTTCGTTCCGTTTTATCTGTACATGAAAATTGGCTAAATTTTGATTACTTTTGAAACTTTGGCTATTTTTGAATGACCACTTGTAAATCTGGCTATTTTGAATTTCTCGCGTAAAATTTTCATGTGGCGCTCAGTTTTTCGCCATTCATTGAATTTGTATTCACTTCTTAAAAAAAACTTAATTGATATCCAAATTTTAGATAACTTCAGATACATACGTTTTTCTCATTCTCCGATGCTGCCTTCTTGTTTTTATACTTGTTTGTTAAACTTATTGTTATTTTGATAATTTGATGATATGAAATTTGAAAGTTATTTTTCAAATTTAAGTTCATTTGGAGTTTATTTATGCAGTGAATCGTGTGTTGGATTGTTAAAATACGAAGAACAAATTTATATCTCAAAACATAAGATTCAAAATTTGAAGTTGCATTGAAGTAATTGAACTACTTAAGATTCAAATATCTGAAGTTGCATTTGAAAGACAGAAGAATTTCATATTTGATTTCTAAAGTTGTATTGAAGAGATTGAACTACTTAAGATTTCAAATTTCTGAAGTTACAGTAGAAAGATAGAATAATTTCATATGTAATTTCTAAAGTTGTATTATAGAGATTGAACTATTTTAGATTCAAGTAGGTTCACTTTATAATGGTTAACCGGTATAGCTTCAACGATAATCTTAAAAGTGAGTATATATGATAATACCCCTGCCTAATAAGAAATTTCCTCATTCTGGCTCCGGCCTCCTGTGAGTTGGGGCAACTGATTGTAATCCGGACAAACCTTATAAGATTTTGAACATGTGTTGAACTAACCCATTAGCGTATCTCCATTTCCTAGTTATCTTGTTAGTAAAAAAGTGTGGACTGGCAAGTTTTCAGATTGACAATTGAGAAATAGCAATCGTTTACAAAGAAAAAATAGCCACTATTTAATGTAAAGTCCAAATATGTATAAAAATACTCATAGCTGAAATACGAAAAAAAATCTTAATAATAAATTAGAGTTCAAATCTTCTAAGTATGAAATTCCAGTATAATGTTTTGGAGATGCAAAACTCTATGTATGTGGGAATCCTAGCTTGAAAATTACTGGAGCTTAGTCAAAAAAATATTGGAGACTCCATTTAAAATATTGGGTTTCAAAATTTAGTTTTTTTTATAGAAGTGTATAAGCGATGTATTTGTGTATTTAACAAGTAAAACTCCTATTATATTATGGTGGAATTCATGAAAAGGAATGAGGAAAATAAATACTGGAGTTGAGAAAAAAAATAGTAGACTAGTAAAAATTGCTGGTTTTCAAAACTCTAGCACCATTATTTCTTCAGAGGTGTAATTTTTAGTCTGTCTATGTTTTCAGATTTCATTACCCTGAGATTTCATCACCATAATTTTATCAGCCCATGAAAAAGTCTCCTGATTACCATGAATTTTTATCACCGTCTTCAAATCTACACCATGACACCATTATAATGCCACCGAGAATTATCCACCACAAAGCCATAACCAACAGCTTCGCCACATAACTTAGACCATTGACTGCCGTTTGTCGTTAGCCTCCCCCCTCCCCCCCCACACACACACTCACGATCCCAAATTTCAACTTAGGAAGTCATGATGGAACGTAGCCTTTAATACTAAGTAAGCCTAATATATACTGAGTTAATGACAGAATTAAACTATTTAATTATTAAATCATAAACAAGTAAATGATGTACATAACTGCAACGGCCAATTGTTATACATTTCCTAAAATCGGCAGTACAAAATCATAAGCTATACTGAAATACACTAGAAATTCTAAATACTTTACTGTTTAAATTTACAATTTAACAACATCATAAGGAAGTAAGATGGTAACTCCAAAGCCTACGAGCGCCAAGAAAGTATACCTTGAAGTCTCCGTCGCGCAGATGCATCTCGCAACGTCACGATCAGAAATACCTGGATATACACAAAAATGTGCAAAAGCATAGCATGAGTACACCACAACGGTACCCAGTAAGTATCAAGCCTCACCTCATTAAAGTAGTTATGAGGGCAGGTCAAGACACCTACTAGACATAGTAACCTGTACAAGATATGCATAAAGCTAACTGTTAGTATAATGTATTTGTTAAATAATTCTGGAGAAAATAAAATAACAAATGAATAGGAATATAAATGAAACAGAAGTTAATCCAAGCCCACTGAATTCACAGTCTTTCCTTAAGAAATTTAACCCCTCATATTACCCAAGGTTGTGGATTATTTCCTCTCAGGATAGAACGAATTACACACTAGTATAGTGGTACTTCAAATCCCAGTGTTTCAGCGAACACAAAGACCCGTAGCAAATCACACTTACTGTTGCTTTCTTTGAAGTTAAAATAATGGAGAAGAAAGGAGGAGAAGTCAGGAAGTCATATGGAAAATCTAAGAGAATGAACTTGTATTTATAACCAATGTTGAGCTAAAAAATAAATAGGTGCAACTCTTCAGAATGGTTATTTATGTAAAAGGGCTATAACATAAATGGTTATTTACACAACAATAAATCGAAAATTGAAGAGGGGGTTAATTTTTAGTTAAAAAATCGAAATACAGAAAACGGATAATGGAAATAAAACATTTAATATTTCCGTTGGATTTAATATTAATATTCCGTTGGATTTCTGTTAATATTTGCTATAAACAAATAAATTTAGTCCAAAAAATTAATCAATCAATAGATAATTTGACCAAATCCATATCCGAATCCGAAGCCAAAGCTCAAGCCGAAGCCCAAGCCGAGCTGAGCGAGCGACGATGCGAAGCTTGCCTTCTTCTTAACTCTTTAAGAGCTAGAAGAAGTGCAATTGTATATATACCCATAAAAAATCTTTTAATCTTTCAATATGGGATAATGTCCCATTATCAAAGGAGGAGGGGAGCAACTTAAAATTTCACGTAAAATTTTTATTTTCCCTCCATTTCTCATTCATCCTCTTTTAAGCCTATTTAGCTTAAAACGTCAACAATCCCCCACATGAATGTGGAATGGATATATCCCAAAAATATGAATGAAAAACTGTGTGATTTGCAAGCAAGGATTAATTGCATCTGGATAAGTAGGTTTTCTTTTGAACTTTACGTAGCGAACTTATGTCAGATATACTTGGTCAATCGGTAGATTTGATATCTTTGAAACGACGAATATTGATGTATACCTAGACAACTATAAGTCACACAATTAACCCTTAACCGTCTTTGGTTCCCATTGTTATGTTCATTTCAGCCATGTACATCGCATGGTTTCATAAGTGCAAAGAGAACGGGCCTTATAAAATTCTCCTAGAAGCGGCTAACACGTCACACTTACATAGGAGATTCCTAAACGTGTCATCTCGTATACATACAATTTTATAAACCCGTATCAAATTTAAAAATAATTAAAAATTCTTAATGCTTTATCCTTGGTATTTAACATTGTCTCATCACGATAATGGATAAAAATTTTAGTTGACAATGTTGAACCATCATTAATGACTTTCTTTGATCTCCTTTAACCTTGATCTTGGGATCTCCAGTCTTCTAGGTAGAGTTACTGCCACAATAACTTGTTCTCGGTCATAGATCCCTCAAGGATTACCCAACTACCTCTCTAGTTAGGTGTCACACCCCAACCTCGGGAGGCGCGACCGGCACTCAACCGAGTGAACCCGACTAAGCAAGACTTTTGGACACTTTCTACCCAACTCATTATAATCAAGAACCCATGCTTTCATTAATTATACAGTAGGAAAGATCGTACATATAACATTGCTTGTTCATTTTATATTACAACCTGTGATGACCTGGCCGGTCGTCTTAAAATATAACACCCCAATCCCTTATTTACTACTTCCTGTTAGTTCATTTCTGCTATTGTGGTTTTCCGCGACGTTCGGTGTTGGGTTTCGGAGAGTTTTGGGACACTTAGTTCCTAAATGAGAGCTTAAGTGTTAAAAAGTAGTCCGTAGTCAGAACAGTGTGAAGATGACCTCAGAATGGAAATCCGAAGGTTTTGTTAGCTTTGTTAGGTGAGTTTGGGGTTGGGAGTGTGTTCGGAATGTATTTTGGAAGTCCGTAGCTCATTTAGGCTTGAAATGCCGAAGTTTGAATTTTTGAAGTTTCCGGTCTCATATTGAGTTTTTGATTCGAGGGTCGGATTGGAATTCTGGAAGTTGCAGTAGCTCCTTCATGTCATTTGGGATGTGTGTGCAAAGTGTTAGGTCATTCGGACATGTTTTGGTTAGATTTTTTATCGAAAGTGTGTTTGATGAAATTTGAAGTTCTTAAGCTCAAATCCTTATTTAATTCAAGTTTCCGACGTTGTTTTAGGTGATTTAAGGATTGGTGCAAGTTTCAATGATGTTGTGGAATATATCTATAGGCTTGGTTGAGGTCTCAGAGGCCTCGGGTGTGTTTCAGATGCTCAATGGAGCATTTTGGAGTTTTGAAAAGTTGCAGAAAATACTTCAGCAGTTGCAGGTCCAAATCCTTCTTCGCGTTCACAACATCACTCTCATGTTCTCATAGCTTTGACCTTCCCCTTCATCGCATTTGCGTCCTCCTCCATGCGTTCACGTAGAGTAATTCTGGAGGAGGACCAGTCTCTTCATCGCGTTCACGTTCATCCATTCGCATTCGCGAAGCTTCACATCTACCTTCATCGCGTTCGCATTCCGTCTGTCGCGTTCGCGTAGTTTCATAGTTCCAGGCCTTCGCATTCGCAATTCCTTCCACGCATTTGCAAAGAAAATTTTTTGCAGCATCCATTTTTCTTCTTTGTGAACGCAAGACTCCGTACGCATTCGTGATGATTTAAATACTTGGACAATACTTAACATTCAAAAACAAGGGTTTTGCCATTTTTATCAAAATACAAGTTTGAGAGCTCATATTTGGAAGAAATTTCGAAGGTTTTCGAAGGCAATCACTGGGTAATGATTCTCTACTCTCTTATGCTTAAAACCCACTAATCTAATCACGAATTCATTTTTAAAATTCGGATTTCTGAATGAAAATTGGAAAAACTTCATTGACCAAACTATTGAGTTTTGAGTGGGTGTTTGACCTCTGATTTGGGAGATTTTTATATGGTTGGACTCGTTAGAGTACGAGATTTCTGAAAATGTAAAAATTATTCGATTCTGAGACGCTGTCCTAAAGTTCATTTTGGTCACTTTACCTAATTTCATGTTGTAGCTTTGAATTAAATAGTAAAATCAGTTGTTTGCGATGTTATTTATGATATGTAATTGAATTGAATAGATTTGGGCCTTTTGGAGTCGGATATTCATGGCAAAGGCATGATCTATAGTTGATTTTGAGTCGGTTCGAGGTAAGTGGCTTGTCTAACCTTGTGTGGGGGACTTTTCCCCTTAGGATATGATATTTGGTTATTGAATGCCTTGTACGTGAGGTGACGAGCGCGTACTTGACCTAATTGTTGAAAAATCCGGTTACACTTTTGATATCTAGATTGATTTTCCTTTTTATCTACTATATTTCATTTGCAATTATATATTGTTTTATCTAGAAAAGCATGCTTAGTTATTCTAAATTGCCTATTTGCTCAAGTTGCTTTTGTTTGCTTTACGTGAAGCATGTTAGGCTAGAAACTCCCTGTTGCCTTGGTATCTTCTTATTGTTGGTGTCTATTTACTTTGGGACTGCGGGTTCGATTCCCGATAGATCCTTCTGCATATTTAATTTGGGACTGCGGGTTCAATTCCTGATACATCCCCCTACATATTTACTTTAGGACTGCGGGTTAGATTCCCGATAGATCCCCCTACGTATTTACTTTGGGACTGCGGGTTCGATTCCCGATAGATCCCCCTACATATTTACTTTTGGACTGCGGGCTAGATTCCCATAAATCACCCTGCACATTGATAGTTGGACTAGGGGACGGTATCCTGGGAGATCCTTCGGATATACACATAAGCTGCACTGTGGGATGGTATCCCGGGAGATCTACTGGACAATTGAGAAAAGGGCTACAGGACGGTATCATGGGAGATCCTCAATGTTACCATTGGTATTGAGCTGTACTTATTATGTGGTTGCTCTGTTCTTTGTGTAGTTGATATTGCCTTATTCAGCTTGTTTTATTTCACTGCTGCATTCATTATTACTGTCAGTTTTTCATATTATTATTTCATATTTTTTGGTTTGACCTCAGTAGGACCCTGACCTTCCTCGTCACTACCCAACCGAGGTTAGGTTTGGCACTTACTAAGTACCACTGTAGTGTACTCATGCCCCTTCTGCGCATGTTTTTCATGTGCAGATCCAGGTTCCTCCACCCAGGGGTACTATCATCGAGGCGGAGAGATCTAGCGGAGACTTCAAGGTATATCTGCCGCGTCCGTAGACTAGGAGTCTCTACTCTATTCCAGCTTTAGTAGTTAGCTTATCTTTTCTTTCAGTTGTTTAGACATTCTGGAGTTAGAGCAGTGTTTCACGTTTCTACTAGCTTGTGTTTCCCATGAGTTTCTGGGTTTAGGGATTGAGTTGTAGACTTCCGCATTTCTTTTGAGTTGTCAAAGGCCAGGGACGGGGTAGAGGTCGAGGACGCGCCCATGGTGCAGCGAGAGCACCTGCGCGAGCTGCCGTTGAGGTACCACCAGCAGATCCAACCGGAGTTCATACACCTAACATGCCTACGACTACTACTACTCCAGCCCTTTTGGAGACTTTGGCGTAATTCCTAAGCATGTTTGGTACGTTGATTCAGGCAGGATTGATTCAAGTTGTACTGACCACTTCACAGATTGGGGGAGGGACCCAAAATCCCGCCAACCCCACTCCAGAGCAGCGAGTTTCCAGGTGTCATGGCAACACAACCTGTAGTCCCAGTTCAGCGAGTGGTGAGGACCTCTCACCGAGTAGGGGACATGTGGGTAAAGTAAATAGAGGAGAGACGGGGTCAGGAGTGATATTATAGAGGAGTGGGTAGACCTCATAGATTTAGGAGGCCCACTGGCCCATATTTTGGAGGAAGACTACGGCATGATAGAGTTTTTGTGGGCCAGCTAGCTCAGTTTGCATCGCAGATTTCACCCAGAGTTTGAGGTGTTCAGGGGTCTTGGAGTACCCGTACCGCATAGTTCCCACTGCCACGTCAGTCGCGAGGTTGCTTTGAGTGTGGTGACATATGCCATGTGGTGAGGTATTACCCTAGAGTTGGGAGGAGTGCACCTCCACAGACTTCTCGGCCATAGCGCGCCCCTTAGAGTTCTCAGGCTTTGGTTACAACGGCAGTTGCTACCCCACCTACCCGTATTAAGACTGTTTCCTCCAATTTTTTCATCACAGGTATTGTCATGGTTTTTGTTATAGAAAGCTATCGATTCTATTCGATTTAGGTTGTACTTATTCTTATGTGTCTTCTTATTTTGCTCCACATATGGGTGTACCTCAGAATTTCCTTGAGTTTCTCTAATTTGTTTCTACTCCTGTGGGAGAATTCTCATGTGTTGACTACATTTATCAGTCATGCTTGGTTACTATTTGTGGTTTTGAGACCATAGCAGATTTATTGTTACTCAACATGGTCGGTTTTAATATTATCTTGGGCATGGACTAGTTGTCGCCCCATTATGATATTCTTGATTGTCACGCCAAGACTGTGACGCTGACTAAGCCAGGTATTCCGCGTGTTGAGTGGAGTGGTACTTTAGATCACACTCCCAATAGAGTTATCTCTTTCCTTAAAGCTCAGCATATGGTTGAGAAGGGGTGTGTCGCATGTTTAGCTTGTGTGAGAGATGTCAGTGTTGATACCCCTTCTATTAATTTAGTTCCAGTGGTACGGGATTATCCCGATGTGTTTCCAGCTGATCTTCCGGGCATGCCGCCCGATAGATACATTGATTTTGGCATCGATCTATTGCCGGGCACTCAGCACATTTCCATTCCTCTGTATCGTATGGCTCCTCCTAAGTTGAAGGAGTTGAAGGATCAGTTACAGGAATTGCTTGGTAAGGGTTTTATTCGACCCAGTGTTTCACTGTGGGGTGCTCATGTCTTATTTGTGAAGAAGAAGGATTGTTATATGCGAATGTGTATTGATTATCGCTAGTTGAACAAGGTTATAGTGAAGAACTGTTATCCTTTACCTCGTATTGATGATCTGTTTGACCAGATTTAGGGCACACATGTGTTTTCTAAGATATACTTGCACTCAGGTTACCATCAGTTGAAGATTCGGGAGCCAGATATCCCGAAGACTGCCTTCAAGGCTCGGTATGGTCATTATGAGTTCCTTGTTATGTTATTTGGGTTGACCAATATCCCAACAGCTTTCATACACTTGATGCACAGTGTATTCAGGCCATATCTTGACTCATTCGTTATTGTTTTTATTGTTGATATTCTGGTGTATTCCCGGAGTCAGGAAGATCATGAGCTCCGCCTGAGGACCATGCTTCAGACCATAAGGGAGAAGAAGTTATAAGCAAGTTCTTAAAATGTGAGTTTTGGATGGGTTCTGTGGCATTCTTAGGATACATGATCTCGAGTGAGGGTATTCGGGTGGATCCGAGGAAGGTACAGTGCGTGCAGAGTTGGCCCAGGCCGTCCTCAGTTATAGAGATTTGCAGTTTTCTTGATTTGGCGGGCTACTACCATCACTTCGTGGAGGGATTTTCGTCGATTGCGGCCCTAGTGACTAGATTGACCTAGAAAGGTGCCCCATTTCAGTGGATAGAGGAGTGCGAGGTGAGCTTTCAGAAGCACAAGACAGCTTTGACTACATTCCTAATTTTTATATTGCCTACTGGTTTGGGGTCTTATAATGTCTATTGTGACACCTCGAGAGTTGGCCTTGGAGCGGTGTTGATACAGGATGGTAGGGTGATTACCTACGCCTCCAGACAGTTGAAGATACATGAAAAGAATTACCTTGTCCACGACCTTGAGTTAGCTGCCATTGTTCATGCCTTGAAAATTTGGCGTCATTATTTGTACGGTGTGCCTTGTGAGATCTATACTAACCACCGGAGCTTACAGTACTTACTCAAGCAAAAGGATATCAACATGCATCAGCGGAGGTGGTTAGAGTTGCTGAAGGGCTATGACATTACTATTCTGTATCACCCTGGCAAGGCCAATGTGGTGGCAGATGCCTTGAGTCGTCGGGCGGAGAGTTTGGGTAGTTTAGCATATTTACTATATTCAGAGAGGCCTATGGCGATTGATGTTCATGCCTTAGCCAGTCAATTTGTGAGATTGGATCTTTCGGAGCCCAGTCGGGTCCTAGCTTGTGTAGTTTCCCGGTCTTCCTTATTTGACCGTATCCGGGAGTAGAAATATGATGACCCTAATGGCTTGTCCTTCAGGACATGGTTTAGCGTGGAGATGCCAGAGATGTGACTATTGGAAATGATGGGGTATTGAGGATGCAAAGCCAGATTTGTGTGCCCAATGTTGATGGTCTTCAAGAGGTGATTCTAGCAGAGGCCCATAGTTTACGGTATTCCATCCATCCGGATGCCGCAAAGATGTATCAGGACTTGAGGCAACACTATTGGTGGAGGCGGATTAAGAAAGATATAGTTGGTTATGTGTCTAGATGCCTCAACTGCCAACAGGTAAAATATGAGCACCAGCGCCCGGTGAGTTGCTTCAGCAGATAGAGATTCCGGAGTGGAAATGGGAGCGCATCACCATGGAGTTTGTATCGGGACTCCCACGGACGTTGAAGAAGTTTGATGCCATTTGGGTCATTAAGGATCGACTGACCAAGTCCGCTTATTTCATCCCGGTGTGTACCACTTATTCATTGGAGCGGTTGGTGGAGATTTATATCTGGAAGATCGTTCGTCTACATGGTATTCAAGTTTTTATTATTTCAGACAGAGTTACTCAGTTTACATTGTGATTCTGGAGAGCCGTGCAGCAGGAGTTAGGCACTTGAGTGGAGTTGAGCATGGATGGATGGGCAGTTCGAGCACACTATTCAGATTCTTGAGAATAAGCTCCGTGCGTGTGAGATTGAGTTTGGGGGGTCTTGGGATCATTTCTTGCCATTGGTGGAGTTTGCTTACAACAACAGTTATCAGTCCTGCATTTAGATGGTTTTGTATGAGGCTTTATATGGTAGGAGGTGTAGATATCCGGTGGGCTGGTTTGAGTTGGACGAGGCCAGGCTATTAGGCACCGAGTTTGTTCAGGATACGTTGGAGAAGGTTAAGATAATTCAGGATAGACTCTGTACAGCCCAGTCCAGACAGAAGAGTTATGCGGACAGGAATGTTCGTGATGTTTCATATATGGTTAGTGAGTGGGTTTTGCTTCTGGTTTCGCCTGTGAAAGGCATCATGAGGTTTGGGAAGAAGGGAAAGTTGAGTCCAAGGTTTATTGGCCCTTTTGAGATTTTGAGGCGAGTTGGGGAGGTTGCTTATGATCTTGCCATACCTCCCAGTTTTGTCGGGGTTCATCCGGTACTCCATGTTTCGATGCTCCGGAGATATCACGGTGACCCATCGCACATGTTGGATTTCAGTTCAGTCTAGTTTCACAAGGATCTATCTTATGCTGAGAAGCTAGTGGCTATATTGGACAGGCAAATCAAAAAGTTGAGGTCAAAGGACATAGCTTCAATGAAGGTTTAGTGACGCGGTCGGCCGGCCGAGGAGGCGACTTGGGAGATCGAGCAGGATATGCATAACAGTTACCCTCAACTTTTTACTGCTTCAGGTATGTTCTCTGTGCTCGTTCGACGACAAATAAATGTTTAAGTGTAGGAGGATTTTATTACCATGCCGGTCGTCTTAATAATTAATATCCTGCTCCCCTATTAACTGCTTCCCCTCGGTTCATTTCTGCTATTGTGGTTTGTCGGGACGTTCGGTGTTGGGTTTTGGAGAGTTTTTGGATACTTAGTCCCTAAATGAGAGCTTAAGTATTGAAAAATGGTCCGTAGTCAGAACAGTGTACTACCTTAGAATGGAAATCCGAAGGTTCCATTAGCTTTGTTAGCTGATTTCGGGGTTGGGAGCGTGTTCAGAATGTACTTTTGAAGTCCGTAGCTCATTTAGGCTTGAAATGCCAAAGTTTGGATATTTGAAGTTTCCGGTACCACCGTGAGTTTTTGATCCGAGTGTCGGATTGGAATTCCGGAAGTTGCAGTAGCTCCATCATGTCATTTTGGATGTATGTGCAAAATTTTAGGTCCTTCGGATGTGCTTTGGTTAGGATTTTGATCGAAAGCGTGTTTTATGAAATTTGAAGTTCATAGGCTCAAATCCTTGTTTAATTCGAGTTTCCGGCGTTGTTTAGGTGGTTTAAGGTTGGGTGCAAGTTTCAATTTTTTTGTGGGATATGTCCGTAGGCTTGGTTGAGGTCCCGTTGGCCTCGGGTGTGTTTCAAATGCTCAACGGAGCATTTTGGAGTTTTGAAAAGTTGCAGAAAATACTTCAGCAGTTGCAGGTCCGAATCCTTCTTCGCGTTCGCGACTTCAATCTCGTGTTCGCATAGCTTTGACCTTCCCATTCTTTGCGGTCGCTTCCTCCTCCACACGTTTGCGTAGAGTAATTATGGAGGAGGACCAATCTCTTCATCGCGTTCACGTTCAGCCCTTCGTGTTCGCGAAGCTTCACGTCTACCTTCATCGCGTTCGCATTTCGTCTGTCGTGTTTGCGTAGTTTCGTGGTTCCAGGCCTTCGTGTTCGCACTCCCTTCCACGCGTTCACGATGGGCATTTTTGGCAGAATTCATTTTTCTTCTTCACAAATGCTAGAATCCGTACGCGTTCGTGATGATTTAAATACATGGACAGTACTTAACATTCAAAAATGAGGGTTTCCCCATTTTTATCAAAATACAAGTTCGAGAGCTCGGATTTGGGGGACATTTCGAAGGTTTTTCGAAGGCAATCACTGGGTAACGATTCTCTACACTCTTATGCTTAAAACCCACTAATCAAATCATGAATTCATCTTAAAAATTCGGATTTTTGAATGAAAATTGGTAAAACTTCATTGACCAAACTATTGAGTTTTGAGTGAATGTTTGACCTCCGATTTGGGAGATTTTTATATGGTTGGACTCGCGAGAGTACGAGGGTTCTGAAAATGTAAAAAATATTCGATTCCGAGACGTTGTCCTGAAGGGAATTTCGGTAATTTTACCTAATTTCACGTTGTAGCTTTGGATTAAATAGTAAAATGAGTTGTTTGCGATGTTATTTATGATATGTAATTAAATTGAATAGATTTGGGCCATTTGGAGTTGGATATTCATGGCAAAGGCATGACTTCTAGTTGATTTTGAGGCGGTTTGAGGTAAGTGGCTTGTCCAACCTTGTGTGGGGGACCTGTCCCATTAGGATATAATATTTGGTAATTGAATGCATTGTACGTGAGGTGATAAGCGCGTACTTGAGCTAATTGTTAAAAAATCCGGTTTCACTTTAGATATTTAGATTGATTTTCCTTCTTATCTACTGTATTTCATTTGTAATTATAGATTTTGTTAGCTAGAAAAGCATGCTTAGTTGTTCTAAATTGTCTATTTGCTCAAGTTGCTTTTGTTTGCTTTACGTGAAGCATGTTAGGCTAAAAAATCCCTGTTGCCTTGGTATTAAACTCCATTTTTGGATATCTTCTTGCTGTTGGTGTGTATTTACTTTGGGACTGCGGGTTCAATTCCCGATAGATACCCAAGCATATTTACTTTGGGACAGCGGGTTCGATTCCCGATAGATCCCCCTACATATTTACTTTGGGACTGCGGGTTAGATTCCCGATAGATCCCCCTGTGTATTTACTTTGGGACTGCGGGTTCGATTTTCGATAGATCCTCTTGCATATTTACTTTGAGACTGCGGGTTAGATTCCAGATAGATCCCCCTGCACATTGACAGTTGGATACAGGACGATATCCTGGGAGATCCTTCGGATATACACATATGATGGACTAAGGGACGGTATCCCGGGAGATCTCCTGGACAGTTGAGAAAAGGGCTACAAGATAGTATCCTGGGAGATCCTCATTGTTACCATTGGTATTGAGTTGTACTTATTCTGTGGTTGCTGTGCTCTTTGTGTATTTGATATTGCCTTATTCAACTTGTTTTATTCCACAACTACATTCATTATTACTATCACTTTTTCATATTGTTAATTCATATTATGTGGTTTGACCTCAATAGAGCCCTGACCTTCCTCGTCACTACCCAACTGAGGTTAGGCTTGGCATTTACTGAGTAGCGTTGTGGTGTACTCATGCCCCTTCTGTGCATGTTTTTCCTGTGCAGATCCAGGTTCCTCCACCCAGGCGTACTATCATCGAGGAGGAGATATCTAGCAAAGACTTCAAGGTATATCTTCCGCGTCCGCAGACCAAGAGTCTCTACTCTATTCCAGCTTTAGTAGTTAGCTTGTCTTTTCTTTCAGTTGTTTAGACTTTCTGGACTTAGAGCAGTGTTTTAAGTTTCTATTAGCCTGTGTTTCCCGTGAGTTTTCGGGTTTTGGAATTGAGTTGTAAACTTCCGTATTTCTTTTGAGTTGTATAGGCTTAGCGGCCTTGTATTCAGCTATTATTTTACATATGTTCAGTTTTAATTAATTAATTCCACGAATCATATTGAATTTTCCGCATTGTTAGGCTTACCTAGATGTAGAAACTAGGTGCCTTCACGACATGTTCATGGAAGGTGAACTGGGGTCGTGACACAACCTTACACCATAGTCAAATTCCTAAAATTTCATATAGTTTACAATTTAGAAGAACAGGAGTTTAGAATTACAACACAGTCCAGTTACCAATCCAACACCCATACATAACCCACACAAACGTCTACGGAGCCTCTAAAGATACAAAAGACAATTATGATAATGCCGCCAGCTACGCCTCAAGATGTGGTAATTTATAACAAAAGATATACTGCATGACCTCTGGAAGAAAAAAGAGCTCAACAAGACTGCTGAAGGAGGATGCACCGCTATCTGCGATCGGCACTGCCTGCTGCGGAACCACCTACAGCCATACAAAGATGCAGTGACTCAGACAAAAGGGTCGTTAGTATTATGGAATAGTACTAGTATGTATAACTAAGCACCATCTCATTATAAAGAACAATAATACAAGAATAAAGTAATCATAAAGGTCAACAAAAGCCTTAAACAACACCACATCAACAAATTAAGGTATCAAGCAACTTTCAAATAATTTCCCTAGCTTTAAGTTGGGACATATATTACTGTTACAACATCATCCACAATACCATCACTTTCATTTGCGGAGTCGTATCACGACCCGATCGGCTAGGTTGTCTCATTTGAGACATGTATCTCGATCACAATTTCATTCTCACTTTCCGATTTCAATATTAGTACAGTAACACTATGTGTGCGGCAGGCGTCTGACCACGAACCGATTGGTTGGGCCTTCTCACCAAGACATTTTCATAAATCATCAATCATCTCATTTCAAATTTATTTCACATATATCAATTCATCTGCACTAGGGGCCACAATTTTTACATCATGCTTGGCATTGGGCCACATTTCATAACCCAAGCTCTTTTCCCCCATATTTCACAATATTTCCAATTTCAGCATTAAACCTTTCAATTCTAGATAATAGGCACATATGAGGGTTATTATAAGTCGTAAGCATAAAGAGGATATCACACGTTCAGCAAGACAAATCTCAATTTAATTTCGACTTGAAGTCTAGGCATTTTAGGACATGTTCCACATTATTCTTACATTTTCAATTGACAAAATAGAATATTGAAATCATTGAGTCACACCTTGCACAGATATTCTTGAAACACAAATTCATTTGAAATAGCAACTACTGAATCGATCAATTTTCGGAACTTATAACATTTGTATGGACACCAATAGGGTTCAATTTCTAAGAAAAGGTGTTTTTAGCCATACATACCTGAAATTTGCTTAATGACACTACAATGATCGACTAGACTAAGAAACTTCAATTTACAATATTAACATCCAATAGGACCATCATTAGTGACAAATTCTATAGTTTAGGCCACTTAGACACTTTATCAAACACATAGTAAGCATAAATCTCTACATCTCGTAGCCATAGAATTGGTTCATCCAACTTCCACCATTTACCAAAAACTTATCCTACCATCATTCTTGAACATTTTATAACTTCCAACATCACATGCATGATCATCCATACACTTAACCAATAAAATTTAATCAAATAATTACCTTTCAATCTCTACACTAGTTATGTACTTAAATTGGAAAATTATGGCTTCCAATCACCATCCTATGAGCCCCAATACTTAATTCTTACTCATATTCTAATAATAAATCCATTCATGTAAGTCTAAGGGTGTAGGATTACCTTTTGGAAGAAATCTTGCGAAACCCTCCCTTTGAGTTCCTTAAGAAATTTCTTGAAAATCTAAAGATTCCATGTGTATATTTCATCAACCTTACTGTAAAAATGATGGAATTTCACACCAAGATAATGCGGATTGCTTACCTTAAAGAAGAGAGGAGTTTATGGTCTTGACAGAGTGGAGAAGAACTCCAAAATTTGTCCAAGTGAAATGGGGGAAATAATCCCCAAAGGTGAGTACTTAAAAAGGTTTTATGTGGGGCTAGCGTGCCCGCGCCAGTGCAATTTGCCTATACTTCACTGGTTTTCAATGTTGCTTAGAGGGTTGACGTGCCCCAATCTGCGCATTGCTCTTAACCTGGCACGCTTTCAGTTATTTTCTTTTTTTTCCCAATGTTTGCTTCTACACTCACCATAATTGATACCTTGATATGATATAGATCCGAATTAACTTCAAAACCTTCATATAATTACGAAATCATGTTTCCATAATAAGTATGAAATCCTTCCAAACCTTCTATTTAATGTATCTATTTGTTACACACAAATTCTTCATATTCATAAGACTCCTTAATATGATCCAACACACCTAAAACATATATCTTCATTTCAATATGATGTGGTTTTATACAATTGTCATGACCCTAAATACGGAACCGATCGTGATAGCGCCTCTCGTGAAGACAAGGCCAGCCGACACACTCACAGTTCATTTTAAGAAATTAAAATAATAAATATTAGGTCTTTAACAGAATAAAATCCCAAAACAAAGTAAACAATACAGATTGCGGAATAAGACATAGCTTGACATCTGAGTGTCACCAATCATGAGCATCTATAATAATACTACAAGTTTGAAAGTGTCTACTCCACTATCACATAACTAAAACAGAAGGAACTAAGATAGACGGAGAATGCACTGGGCTGCGAATCGCCAGGCAGCTACTTAGTGAATCTTCAGAATCTGCTAAACAGCTCTCAACCCTCACTATCAGGACCTATAGTGCCCGAATCTGCACAAAGGGGTGCAGGGAGTAAACAAAATACTCCAACTCAGGGAGTAATAAAAATAAATGAAGACTAAGCGATACAAAATCACGTTAACCATAACAATAAGCTATAAGAGGTAGTATAAATCAATAAATACAATTTAAACAATATAATATTAGTGTCACGACCCAAAATCCACTGAGGGTCGTGGTAACGCCGGACACTGCTGTCAGGCAAGCCAACTGAAATAATTAATTAAATTTAATTTTCTTATTGTCTAAAATCATTTTTCTTTATACATTAAATAAAGAATAATAAAATTTTCAGAAACAACCGTGAAATCTTTAACAAAACTTATCATTTAATAATCCAAAAAAAAAATCCTCCAAGAACCCGGCGTCGCAAGTGCATGAGCAATTTCTAAGAAATAATGTAATACAACAAGCGTCCGTAATACAATATTGGATAGAAATAAATACAGAAAACTAAAAGAGTCTCTGCTAGCTGCGAATCGCCTAAAGAAGTGCAGCTCACCTAAGTCTTCGTATCATCCGTGCTGCTATGCCCAGTAGGCCACTAGGGATGCATATGCCTGTGCAACAAAAATGCACAGAAGTGTAGTATGATTATGAAAACAACGTATACCCAATGAGTATCCCGTCTAATCTTGATGAAGTAGAGACGAGATGGTCGACTTTGACACTTATTGGTGGTCCAACAATGATGTCTATAATATATTAAATCGTAGATTTCTATAAACATAATTTTAATCCAGCAGAAGGAAACAAATAAACAATTATTTCTTTTGTAGGAAATTTCCAAAATTCCTTTTTCTTTATTATTCACATATTCTGAAGCGATGAAAAGGCAACAACAACTTTAATAAGTTCAAGGAAACAATACAAGCATGTGCAAATCATGCCGAGGTCGACCGCCCGGTCCAACAGAAATGTAAATTGTGTACTGCTGACGGTCGAACGACGCGAACCATAGATCCATCTATTTAATCTTCCGAGCCGTTCGGCCCGCTCCAAAATTTGAACACACAAGACAGTCAATCACGATTCCACACGGAGCAATTAGCCAAAGAAAATACATCCTCTTTTAACCATTTAAGAAAAATGAAGTTTAATCCTTTTAGAAATTTATTTACTAGTTCAATGTGATTAAAGCAATTCAAGCTGTCAATAAATTCACAAATAATCCAAGTATAACATGCTCTTGGGTCCTAGACTAACCTGACAATAGCATAATAGTAGCAACGCACGGACTCTCGTCACCTCGTGCATACGTAGCCCTCACAAATAGGAGCACATACTGAATTATTTCACCTATGGGGACAATTCCTTCTTACAAGGTTAGAAAGGAGACTCACCTTGCTCCGAAGATCCATAACCGGCATTCCACGCACTTCCGAAGACTCGAATCGATGCACAACGCTTCAAAACTAGCCAATAATTATATAAATCCATAAATATATGCTAAGGTACTCATTATAATCCATTTTATAACAATTCCTAACCATGACTGAAAAGTTGACAAAAACACCCTTGGGCCCACGTGCCCGGAATTCGAAATTTTTTGAAGATAAAGTTTACCCATGAAATCACGAACTCAAATATATGATTTTCTCTTAATTCCATACCCAAAATTGTGGTCAAAATCCAAGAATACTAATTTTTTTAGGTTTTCCCTCAAACCCCAAGTTTTCTACCACTTTCCATGCTCAAATCCATACATAATTGATGTATTTAACTCAAACTAGGTGAGGGTAACTTACCTTATCATTGATGAAGAAAATCCTCTCTTGAAACCCTCCAAGAATCGCCCAAGCCAAGAAAATATAAGAGGAAATGGCCAAAATCCAATTTTTAAAACCCCTCTCTGCCTCAAGCATTTTTCGCACCTGCGGTCCTTTGACCGCTTCTGCGGTTCCACATGTGTGGTCCAAATACAGCTTCTGCGGTACCCCACTATGCTCCCTTTTTCGCTTCTGCGGCTCACCTTCCGCAGATGCGGTCCCGCTTCTGCGGAACCCTGACTGCATCTGTGGTCCACTCCAAGCTACTCCACTTCCACTTCTGTGACAAATCTTTCGCAGAAGCAGTCCCGCTTCTGCGGAACCCTGACCGTATCTACGGTCCCAGCTCTCCTCTTTCCACACCGCACCAACGAGGTTTTGGCCGCAGGTGCGAGGTTGGTAGGTTTGGTTTAAGTCCCGGGGGCCTCTGGTGGCTTCCTGGCCGCTTCTGCGGCTCCGCACCTGCGGCCAAAACCTCGCAGGTGCGGTTACACCAGATATCAGCTGCTTCAGCCCTTCTTCAAATTCCAACTTTGATCCGTTAACCATCCGAAATCCACCTGAGACCTCAACCAAACCTACCAACATATCCCAAAACATGTTACGGACTTGCTTGAGGCCTCAAATCATACCAAACAACACTAAAATCATGAATTGACCTCCAATCCAAACTTAATGAAGTATAGAATTTGAAACTTCTATTCCAATGTTTAAATCTATCAAATCACGTTTGATTGACCTCAAATTTTGTGCGCAAGTCATATTCGACATTAGGGACTTACTCCAACTATCGAAATCTAACTCCGACCCCCATATCAAAAGGTCCACTTCCTGTCAAACTTCTTAAAAAACTTTCAATTTCCTATTTTTAGCCAAATGACTTCAAAATGACCTACGGACTTCCTAATTCACTTCTGATCGCGCTCCCAACTCCAGAATCACCATTCGGAGCTCTTCCCAGACTCAGAATCCCAAACGGACATCGATAATACTGAAATGCACTTCAAGCCAAACTTATGAAATTTCTTCCAAAATGCTAACTTCCATAATATATGCCAAAACGCTCCCAGGTCATCCAAAATCCAATCCGGGCATTCGCCCAAGTCTAAAATCGTCGTACAAACCTGCTGGAACCTTCAGATCCCGATTCCGAGGTCGTTTACTCAAAATTCCAATCCTAGTTAATTCTTTCAACTTTAAGCTTCCGAAATGAGAATTCTCTTTCCAAATCAACTCTGAACTTCCTGAAACTTAATTCTAACTACGCGTACAAGATGCCTGAAATGAAGTTGTTCATGGCCTCAGACTGCTGAACGACGTGATAGATCTCAAAATGACCGGTTGGGTCATTACGTTCTCTCCCACTTAAACATACGTTTGTCCTCGAACATGCTAAAACCTACACTGGAGTAGCCTGAAATCATTGTTCAACTTCTCATGCACCTTCCCGTGCTACCACAACCTAGTTGAGCACATTAGCTCAATAAATTTTGAAGATATTTCCTTTTATTCAAGCAAATAGGCCTTAGAGTCCAATTCCAACATCCGGAATTCTATGCCAAACCTGCTTCCAACATATGATCACCATATCAATAACTACACGCAACACAAAAATATGACTACGTACCTTAGCTGAATTCACACCTTTCACCATTTTACTCATAGAACCACAATAACATTCTCTAATCAATTTAGTCAAAATTCCATGACTATGATGCTCACATTGCACCTCATGACCTACATAGGTTTTGCTCTAACTCTCCCAATACCGCCACGACGGAAGAGATGTGTAGAGATCCATAACCAACTACCGAATCAACAGTTCATTGGGTCTATACTCCTGACAGAAGCCATCGCCTCATTCTAAACCAAATAATGGTCTTTGATCCTTAACATACTTCATATAATCCGACTGCACTGTTCCTAGATCCAATAACCTCGTCCCACTCAGTACGAACTGCGCAGGCAGTAAGCCACATGATCAAAAGCCTCATATGATGTCGTAATGTGCCGATAGCCTACCAATTCGAACGCGATATCAAAGAAAACAAACTTTGAAATGGAAATGCAATTACCCCGCTCACAAATCATACATGCGACGTGGTCAACAAACTAAAAAGTTATACTGCTCGTGAATCATACATGCGATGCGGGAACACATCTACTATGAGCTTTCCTTGGAAAAATAGGAAACAAAACAGATCAAACAAACATAGGAAACTGTACTCAATATTACATTGTTGCGGAGTGCAACCCGATTCAAATAACATACCCATGGCGGCTTGCCACCCGATCCACATAACATATCCATGATACCGTGCCACCCGATCCACATATTGAACTCACATAAGGAGATATACCTCAAGCTAAATTGCTCATTAGAACAAAATACCGAATATCATTAATAACATGCTAAGTACCATCCTTGAGGGGACATGTCGCTCTGTAAGCTTCGGAACTCAAGCACAGCTGAGGTGCAATATATAATCTGAATCTAAAGAGCCATTCTGCTCATATAACCTCACCTCCATGCGAAACCTCAACACATAAGAAATTCACCAAGCCGTCTCACAACTCGCACAATGCAATACATCATTACATGAAATAGTTGGTGACGTAATAACACCCTAACTACCCTTCCATAAGGAGCGCATCGCTGAAATGAACGCATCTGGCTTGTTATAGATCCTATATTCATTTTAAATCCATCCATAGACCTCAAGTCGATTCTGATCGTACTAAGATAGGCCAATAACCGTTCAAATGTCCAACATAACTTCCTTTTATGAGAACAACTATCACAAGGAGAGTAATCCTCCACAGTCCACAATACCATAAACTGAGTGCCTTCCAGGTATATGTTCTCAACTTATTGATATCATCACAAATCTTCATACTTTGTCTAAATCTTTAACCGTTCAAGTGACTGTATGCCATACTAATACCATATTTGTGTTGGGACATGCTCCCACAACCTATCATAATAGATAACAGGTTCGCACTAACGCTGAAAAGCAATTAAGAATCCTTAACCAGGATGCAAAGCCTCTTCCACGAAGCACCAATCTCATCTGATGCTGAAGACAATACCAACTAACCTTAAACATCAAAACTCATTTCCTCCTCATCCGAGCTCATGACATCCTTGTTAACACCGAACTTTGATCCTCACTTCAAATTCCATAGCACTCGTTGCACCCATCATGCCAGCACATAATAGAACACGATTTTCGACATAACTCTGAAACCACTAATAGGTTAACACTTCATCATATACAAACTATTCACTTAACTTATTTCAGGAGAACCATAGCAACACGCCAATGAATTCTCGCAACCCTAGAATATGCAAATCTCTAGGTAGTGGTCTAAGCCACCATAAGCTTTTCGGGATCTGCCTACACATAACAGGCCATAACATTAGAATTCTTCTATATAACATCAATTACGGCGGCCGACAAGCCTCACACGTTCCAATACAATCATTTACGTAACTTGATCACATTGAGTGAACTGATTACAACCAGTATTATGCCAATTCGACTATGGCTAACCAACCTATCTTCTTTCCAATTTTTCCTTGACTGCCTTGGAAATAATAATAACTCCATTCAACACGCTAATAACTGGAAACCTCGCAAGTAGTTAACCAGGAAACTCAATCATTGGCGGTGGGACTCTCCCACTTAGCTTGAAGCCATCATTACACGACTTGGGAATTCACCAAAATTCTTTTTCTCTTACTGACATAAACTTGCGCAATTAACTGCCAAAATTCTCAGAATCTTTCTGTAAAACCCCCTTTTTAAACTCTGAAATATCAACCACATTCGCACGACCGATCTCTTTGCTGCACCACTAATAGAATTCCTTGCAGAAGCTTTTCCAATCACGCGACCGCTAACTTGCTCACAGGGCATACCCACCTATAGAAATTACTTCCCGATATCTTCCAACACTGCTGCACGGGATACAACTACTATGACTCCAATAGCCCATCCTAGATCTGAGCTCACTATCTATACGCACCATTATATTCACCCCTCGTGGACATCAATTAAATGCACGGCAACACCCTTCCAGTTAAGAGTTATGCTGCATCCTTCTTCATTTCAAGCAGCTCATTTCCATTGCATTAAATCTCCTGCTGCCTAATAGCCCATATTTGTGAGCACATGATTTTTGATGTACGAGAACTACTCCTAGAAAATTTAAAATAAAATAATTCTGTGTCATCTGCAATTGGTTCGAATTTTGTGTTATTTTCCTTTTATTGTTTGCATTCGTCTGTGCATGTTTATTTGTTTAAATTAATGAAAATACAAAAATATGTCGCATTTGCATTGTAGGATTTAATTTTACAATTAAGATAATTAAGAGTAATTAAGTTTGTTTTTACAAAAATGGAAAAATCACAAAAAAAATAATGTGCTTTGCATTTTTACATTTAATGTGTAAATTGTGTGATTTTATTTCTTTGTATTTAAATTTGTGTGATAATTATTATTAAGAGTTAATTAGCATTTTATGTTAATTTAGGTTTTACAATATGGTCTAGGATTTTTGGTTTTAAAATTAGAATTTTAGTTTTGGGAAAAGAAATAAATAAAAAGGAACAAGAATTGGAAGAAGGCGAACCTGGGCCATTTTCTGAAATTAAATCCAAGCCCAAATCAAAATACCCATCCAGACCACCCCCATTCCACGCCCAACCCAGTCCTCCCTTACCAAAGCCAAACGACATCGTTTGGAGGTCATGTGAATCTAAACCGTTTAATTGATTTGATCGAACGGTCTTAAACTCATCGCCCATGACCCGATCATGACCCGTTTCATCTAGGACCGACCAGTCTCCCACTTAAAGAAATAATCCAGGCCGTTGATCTTAATTGATCTAACGGTCTGGATTGAATCTCTCATCCCGTATATAAGTTGCCAAAATGCACCCCACCCCTCCT
>MU693048.1:180686-233782 GCA_026770625.1 Nicotiana glauca
CTTTCCCATTCCTTAAAGACCATAGGTAACGCCACCGTCTTCCGCCGTGAACCGCCGGCCGGAAATCGCCTCCGCCGGCGGCCGGCATCCAATCGCCTCCATTTTTACACCCTAGGTTCGCCTTACCCTCCCCATCTCCGATCCACCATCAACTTCACTCGAATCCCTTCCTAGCTTCTCGAATAGTCAAAAACCAAACAGTCCCTCCGCCGTGTCCGGCGACATCACCTCCGATGGCCACCAAAATTACACCCCTGAACCACCAGAACCTCCTCATCCCAAATACCAACTCTGTTCCCTTCTAACACCCCTAGAACGTGTCGAATCTTGATCTAACACCATAAACCCTAGCGCCGCCACAAGATTTCCCAGCGGCGGCGCCACCACAAGATTCTCCAACGGCGGCGGCGCCCCAAACTATCCCAAACTAACACCAAATAACCATCTCACCCCCCTCGTTTCAAATCCCCATTCCATTTGCTTTGAATTCCCCTAGAACTTCTCGAATTCTAGATTAAAAGATGAGGCCTAAAAATCCGAAATCAAGTTTTTCGTTCTAATTCGATATTGTTCGTGTGTTCTTTGTAAGAACACACGATTAATATCAGATTTTCACGAAAATCAAGGTATTTGAAGACCCAAGCCTAGTTCTGTCATCCGAATCTTTTAGGTATTTTTTTTCTTTCTTTACCTTCTTTTCAGTTTTATTTCTTTTATACTCCTCTGTTTCTTCTTTTATTTTTTGTTTCGTTTAAAAGGTTAATTGTCCAGGCAAGAGGTTGTTTGTCAATATTGTTATCTTGTTGATATTAATGGTCTCTTTTCTTAAAAGATTGATGTTTGATTTTGTCCAATTCACTTTCATTGATATTTTTCCTTGCATCATCATCCGTTTCACCATTTTCTTTAAAGTCTTTTGTTTCACCAATTGTATAATTTTTCTTGTCATACATGTTAGTTTTCTGTAATTAGTGTTAAAAGTTTGTTAATAAGTTAGTTGTATTACGGGGAATTGGTCGAAATAGTTGCTCGAATTACTTTTGTTTCTGGTTGTTTCTTGTTAATTTAGAACTTGGTCGATTGGTAATTTAGGTTTAAAGTATGTTCCTGTAGGTCCTATTTTGGGATTTGGGTTTGAATTGGTCAACTTGACACAGTCTGGTTCCAAGGGTGTAAAGGCCCCTATTTGATTTCCATTAGATCAATTTGACCGATTTTTGGGTTTGTTTTCCAGGATATTCAAAGGGTTTAAGTTCAGGGGTTGTTTAAGGGAGTAATTAGTAGTAGCTTTAGGGGGTTTAATAAGGGCTGTTGATTAATTTAAAGGTCTCTAATAAACTAAGTGGAAACATTCCTCAGTGGGAAATGCACTTGCTGATTTTAGGGATTAAAAGAGTGCACTAACTGAAAATAAATAATTAGCAATAAGGTAAAGGGTAATTAACAAATGAAAAGCTGAAATATAATGCATATTGCACTAGTTGGATGCCTATTAAAAGGGCTGGAGACACAACAATAAGGGGGGGAACTTAGGACTAAGTTTTGAGAGATCAAAAACACAAACAGGGCAGACTGCTAAGAAATTACAAAAGAAAAATTACTATTCTATTGGAGAACTTTGATAAATATTATAAGTTTTCTTCTGAGATAGCATTAAGCAACTGAAAGTTAGAGAAGGAGCTGAATCTGTTGGTATTCAAGTTTCTTTTATCCACTTTTGTTAGATTTTGGTTCTGAGTTTTATGTGATCTCATCGTGGGTTCACAACTTGTTTAAATTGGTCTCTTCTCCATCGTTTCTGGGCTGATTGTGTGGCTGTTTCCCTGTTTTGCTATTGATTCTGCTACTGACCTTCATCCCTTTGTATTATCTTCAATTCCAGGTACCCTCTTAGACTATGATTGGAGAACGAATGTAAACATGTAACGTGCTTGGAGTTCTGTTAAATGAAAGCTACTTTTGGAAGTTGTCCACCAGCTCATTTCTTATTTTTTCTTCCATATTCTATTTAGATTTTAGATTTATAAATGTTGATTAAGTTTGCTTTATCCTAAACTATGTGTAAAAGTTGTATGCAGAATGTTTTACACATGTACTGATAAGTGAACTATCGACTGTTTTGTAACTTGTGGACAATAGGTAGTTGTGTGACATGGATTGTTGTTTAACTGATTTGATTTGTTTCAAATTGTGGACTGTTAACTCCAGTATGTAGCTCGTTCCTGTTGAAATCAAGTCCAAGGTGTCGAATATTTATTGTTCGGGTAAAGGCTAGCTGCACTAAAAATCAAGGACAAATCACAGCATATAGGCGCCTATTTACATTAGTCCAGGTCACGTATGTTTAGTTTTGAACTGGAAATTATCCATGACTCTACATGTGATTTAAATCGTTATTGATTAAGTGATTCGTTAGAGTGAGTTATAGGTAACACCTTTTCTATTCTAATAGGGATGAGAAAATAATTGTGAGTTATGTGTTAAAATCAGTGCTACAATAGCTTGAAATTGATGTCAATTCAAGTTCAAAAATTAGGAATTATGGGTTGATGCAAGTATGATTAATTCTACAAATTAGATTTCCCCCTGCACCCATTGATTAGATTGGACTATCATGATCCCTAAGGCCCAAATAATTCCCGCTCTGGCTATGGAAGTTCAATCGATTGGATATTAAGTGTATGGACCGTTGTGGGTTCAGGCGGCCCATTTTCTATGAAATAAAGCTTTGTAGTGTACTGGAAATGTCCTGCTCTCTTTGTTCAACTTTTGGGTTTAACTGTTTGAAATCGAGTTATGTAATTTGGGACCTTTCGTGCCTATTAATTAATTAGAATCTTTCTTTTAATGCTAGAGACAAAAGAAAAATAGAAAATCATAGGTTGCTTTAGGTTGGACTTAAATAATAAAATGAGACGAGCCTCTCTAAACAAAATGCACAAATTACGGGGCCCTCATTAAGTGTATATATTCATAACTTAGACTTCGGGATGGGCCATCTAACAAATTTTCACGGCCTTCCCCAAAATAATAATACGCTAGTCGCTTTAGGCGCGCTTTTAATAATTTACTTTCTTAAATTAGGGTGCACATTTATGTGACCCAAATCCAAATCTCAACGGAGTCGAGGTGTGTCAACAATCACGGGTACATTGATGTGACGTGGTTCGAGTTGTATTTTCACGATGTTGCAATTCTCTTTAAAATAATAATAAATAAAAACAGTTAAAAGGTAAAAAGTGCACAAAGGTTAGAACATGTTTTAAAATCAGATAAATAAGCCGAATATGATAGTTGAGCGATAGTGCTAGAACCACGGAACTCGGGAATGCCTAACACCTTCTTCCGGGTTAACAGAATTCCTTATCCGGATTTCTGGTTTGCGGACTATAATACAGAGTCAATCTTTTTCTCGATTCGGGATTCAACCGGTGACTTGGGACACCATTAATCTCCCAAGTGGTGACTCAGAATCTTTAATAATAATCTCGTTTCGATTGTCCTTTAATTGGAAAAACTCCCTTTACTACGCCCCTCGTGGGGTGCAGTAGTAGGAAAAAGGAGGTGCGACAATATGCAACTCCGCCACTCTCCCACTTTGGCAGAACTCATCCCTTTAATCGACTACTCGACCTTTGCTTCGTATACTTGGCCTTCTAGAAATTTTAGCCACTACCTGCCACTTCCCACATGTGTTTCCTCATCCTTTACTGCTCAGTTGATGCCTTAAATAAAATCTATCTTCGTAACACTTGAACCCATAGTCAATACTAATTTTAAACCTTTCTGAAGATCATTTTTCTTGAGCCGTCAACATTAGGAACACTGATTCAATCCTGCACCGCCGCACCCCGTGATATCTAACAATTGCTTCTTCAATACTTACCTGCATTCACCTGCTCCAAAGGCGAATTGCCGAACACCATCACACCGGCGAGATTAACACATACAATTAAGGATGGCGACACTACATCACAGATGGAAATTTCACCACGCTCAAAGACACCAAGTCTTGTTACCCCATCAACCCAAACCTGAACATTCTTAGACTGATTGCCTTTCCCTTACCAGAATAAAATACCGAATCTCTAGATCATGCACTGAGTAAACATCCCTTCAAGTCATACACTGCCCTAACACGTAGGCAAACATCCTACCATTATATCAATACTGCGGAATAATCGTTCATAAGTATCACGGCAACTTGTGCCTATCCTCAGAGCTCTCAGAAGTACTGCTACTGAGCTGAAACAATAAATATCCTTCCACGAGGTGACGTTAACAGTCCATTCAACTATACCAGGAGAAACGTCCCGCACCAGATCTATAGTACCATTACGATTCTTCAATTCTCTATTTATAACAAGCATTTTACGTCGCGTAAGATTGATTAGGACGGGAACAAGGGCATAAGCCTCACAGGAATTGAATCTCACGATAAGGAATCAAGAAGGGAACTACTCCTAACAGTCCTGCAACCTCCCAAGGATAAGCACAGACGTCTCCGTACCAATCGACGAGACTATACTAGACTTGCTCATGACTCGTGAGAACAACGAAAATCTAGTGCTCTGATACCATATTGTCACGACCCAAAATCCACTAAGGTTCGTGGTGGCACCGGACACCGCTGTCAGGCAAGCCAATTGAAATACTTAATTAAATTTCGATTTTCGTATTGTCTAAAATCATTTTTGTTTATATATTAAATAATGAATAATAAAAATTTCAGAAACAACCGAGAAATCTTTAACAAAATTTAACATTTAATAATAAAAAAATCCACCCAGAACTCGGTGTCACAAGTGCATGAGCAATTTCTAAGAAATAATGTAATACAACAATCGACGGGAATACAATATTGAACAGAAATAAATACAAAAAACTGAACGAGACTCTGCTGGCTGCGAATCACCTCGAGAAGTGCATCTCACCTAAGTCTTTGTATCATCCGTGCTGCTACACCCAGTAGGCCACTAGGGATGCATATGCCTATGCAACAAAAATGCACAAAAGTGTAGTATGAGTACGAAAACAACGTGTACCCAATGAGTATCCCGTCTAATCTTGAAGAAGCAGAGATGGGTTGGTCCACTTCGACACTTACTAGTGATCTAATAATGATGTCTATAATACATTAAATCGTGGATTTCTATAAACGTGATTTTAATCCAACAAAAGGAAAAAAGTAAACAATTATTTCTTTTATATGAAATTTCCAAAATTCCTTTTTCTATATTATCAAAATATTCTCAAGCCATGAAGAGGCAACAACAACTTTAATAAGTTCAAGGAAGCAATACAAGCATGCGCAAATCATGCCGAGGTCGACGGCCCGTTCCAATAGAAATGTAAATTGTACACTGTCGAGGGTCGAACGACGCGAACCATAGATACATCTATTTAATCTGCCGAGGTGTTCAGCCCGCTCCAAAATTTGAACACATAGACAGTCAATCACGAGTCCACACAGAGTAATTATCCAAAGAAAGTACATCCTCTTTTAACCATTTAAGAAAAATGAAGTTTAATCCTTGTAGAAATTTATTTACTCGTTCAATGTGATTCAAGCTGTCAACAAGTTCACAAATAATCCAAGTATAACATGCTCTTGGGTCCTAGACTATCCGGACAATAGCATAATAGTAGCTATGCACGGACTCTCGTCATCTCGTGCGTACGTGGCCCCCCACAAATAGGAGCACATAGTCAATTATTTCACCTATAGGGACAATTCCCTCTTACAAGGTTAGAAATGAGACTCACCTCACTCTGAAGATCCATAACCGGCATTCCACTCCCTTCCGAAGACTCAATTCGATTCACAAAGCTTCAAAACTAGCCAATAATTAGGTAAATCCATTAATATAAGCTAAGGTACTCAGTATAATCCAATTTATAACAATTCCTAACCCCGACCGAAAAGTTGACAAAAACACCCTCGAGCCCACGTGCCCGGAATCCGAACTTTTTCGAAGATAAAGTTTACCTATGCACTCACGAACTCAAATATATGATTTTCTCTTAATTCCATACTCAAAATCGTTGTCAAAATCCAAGAATACTAATTTTTTGAGTTTTCCCTCAAACCCCAAGTTTTCTACCAATTTCCATGCTCAAATACATACATAATTGATGTATTTAACTCAAAATAGGTGGGGGTAACTTACCTTATCATTGATGATGAAAATACTCTCTTGAAACCCTCCAAGAATAGCCCAAGCCAAGAAAATATGAGAGGAAATGGCCAAAATCCTATTTTTAAAACCCCTCTCTACCTCCAGCATTTTCCGCACCTGCGGTCCTTTGACCTCTTCTACGGTTCCACAGGTGCGGTCCAAATACCGCATATGTGGTTGCCCACCAAGCTCCCTTTTCTCTTTTATGTCTTACCTTGCACAGATGTGGTCCCGCTTCTGCGGAACCCTGACCGCATCTGCGGTCCACTCCAAGCTGCCCCTCTTCGGCTTCTGCAACAAATCTTCCGCAGATGCGGTTCCGCTTCTGTGGAACCCTGATCGCATCTGCGGTCCCTGCTCTCTTCCGCCCATACGGCATTTGCGGCTTCCTGGCCGCTTCTGCGGCTCTGCACCTGTAGCCAAAACCTCGAAGGTGCAGTTACACCAGATATCGACTGCTTCAGCCCTTCTTCAAATTCCAAATTTGATCTATTAATCATTTGGAATCCACCCGAGGCCCCCAGGACCTCAACCAAACCTACCAACAAATCCCAAAATACGTTACGGACTTGGTCGAGGCGTCAAATCAAATCAAACAACACTAAAATCATGAATCGACCTCCAATCCAAACTTAATGAACTTTAGAATTTCAAACTTCTATTTCCGATATTTAAACCTATCAAATCACGTCCGATTGACCTCAAATTTTGCGCACAAGTCATATTCGACATTATAGACTTACGCCAACTTTCAGAATTGGATTCCAAACCCGATATCAAAAAGTCAAACTTCTCAAAAACGTTCAATTTTCTATTTTTAGCCAAATGACTTCAAAATGACCTACGGACATCCGAATTCACTTCTGATCGTGCTCCCAACTCCAGAATCACCATTTGGAGCTATTCCCAAACTCGAAATCCCAAACAGACATTGATAACACTGAAATGCACTTCAATCCAAACTTATGAAATTTCTTCCAAAATACTAACTTCCATAATAAGCGCCAAAATGCTTCCGGGTCACCCAAAACCCGATCCGGGCATACGCGCAAGTCTTAAATCATCATACGAACCTGCTAGAACCTTCAGATCCTAATTCCAAGGTCGTTTACTCAAAATTCCAATCCTAGTTATTTCCTTCGACTTTAAGCTTCCGAAATGAGAATTCTCTTTCCAAATCAACTCTGAACTTCCAGAAAATTAATTCCGACCATGCGTACAAGTCATAATGCCTGAAATGAAGTTGTTCATGGCCTCAGACTGCTGAACGACATGCTAGATCTCAAGACTACCGGTCGAGTCGTTACACTCAAAAAACACCTTCTAAGCAGTTAAATTAATAAAGGAAAAGTAGCTAGAAAAAGGTAAACACATAAGAACCACCCGTCGGGCACAATAACAATAGAATCAACCCATCGGCCAATGTCATAGAACAATACCAGCCCCTCGGGCTCTATCTCACATCACAATGGGTACTCGCGCTCACTAGGGTAAACAGACTCCGGGAAAGGCCCCTTACGGCCCAAGAATAATATCAAGCCATCTCATGGCATAATCAAACAGGCTCTCTGCCTCATATCAATCACAAGCAACCTCGTATCATACAATCTCAGGCCCTTGGCCTTATTATCATAATCAGTATATCTCTGTTGCGGCGTGCAGCCCGACCTAAAAGTATCCTCACAACACACGCCCTCGGCCTTACTGAGACAAAATCTCATAAACCCCCCAGGAAATAGTAAAACATAAAGCTTAGCTCAAACTATCTTTAAAAATATCATTTAAGGTGTTTAAAATAGAATAATATGGCTGAGTGTTGAAAACACTAAAAATATTGCATGACTGAGCACAAGTATGAAACCAAACAGCGAGGAAAATATCAGTAAAAAAAATTCCCTTAGGGTCCAAACAGATGGCACGAAGCCCAAATATGGCATTTAGCTCAAACATAATAATATCAGACAATTTGCAATCAAATACATAGTAAACAATTATTCGGGGTGGACCAAGTCACAAATCCCCAATGGTGCACGACCCCATGCTCGTCATCTAGCATGTGACACCTCAACATAGCCTAACACTATGTATTTCAAGGTTTCATACCCTCAGGACAACATTTAAAATCATTACTCATCTTAATCCTGCCCGAGATCTAGCTCACGATGACCTTGCCTCTCGAATCCGCCTCTGGATGCTCCAAATCTATCTAAAACCAGAACGTAACAATCAAAATATGCTAAAGGGACAAGGCCCACTCGAAAAAAATCGAAAAACAATGCAAATCCCAAAATTAATCAAATTCGAACCTCGGGCCCACATCTAGGAATTCGATAAAATTTACATCATTAGACTCCTTATCTCCCTACGAGTTCATACATTTCAAAAGTTCAAAAATCCAACCACAAATGGCCCCTCAAATCCTCAAGTTTAGGTCTCCAATACCAAGCCCTAGTTTTCCCAATTCTAACCCGTAAATTCCATTAATTTTAGCCTTAATCCGTGAATTAATACAATAGGAATGAGTTTTTAGGTCCAAAATCCTTACCTCAATTAGTTCCCCTTGAAATCTTTCTTCAAATCGCCTCAAAAGCTTATATGTACAGGCTTAGTGATTTCGCATCTACGGCCAAATTCCCGCTTTTGCGGTATCGCATTTGCGGTCCTTGAACTGCTTATGCGGTTTTCACTTAAGTTGCCCAAATCCTCATCTGTGATATCTAGCCCGCACCTGCAACATCACAAGTGTGGTTCCTCTACCACTTCTGCGGTTCCTGCCAATCTCACCATCTTCTGCTTCTGCGACTCCTATCCCCATCTGCGGGGGTCGCACCTGCGGCCTTCCAACCGCAGATGCAGTTATGATAATAGATTCCAACTTCAGCTGCCATTCAAAACTTTCATTCTTCTGTCAACCATCCAAAATCACCCGAGGCCCCTGGTACCTCAACCAAAAGCACCAACAAGTATTAAACTACTATTCAAACTTATACCAATCTTCTAAACACCTCAAACACCGTCCAATCAACCAAAACACATCGGATTCAAGTGTAAGGTTCTAAAATCTTCCGAATTCTACTTTTGATCAAGATTTATACCAAACCATGTCCGAATGACCTAAAATTTTGCACGCACATCCAAAATGACATAAGAAGCTACTGTAACTTTCAAATTCCATTCCGACCCTTATATCTAGATCTCACCCATCAACTGAAAAAAGCCAAAAACTCAATTTTGCCAATTCAAGCCTAAATCTACTCTGGACCTCCAACTCACATTTCGATCATGCTCCTAAGTCCCAAATCATCTTTTGGAGCTATCTGAACCATTGGAATTCACATCAGAGTCCTCTAACACTTAAGTCAACATCTGGTTTACTTTTCAAACTTAAGCTTTCTTAAAAGAGACTAAGTGTCTCAAACCTTACCAAAATCTTTTCGAACCCGAGCCAACCAACCTGATCACACATATATCTGATAAACAAAGCAATTAGAAATAGAAATGGCGAAAACAGAGTGGTAACTCCTGAAATGACTGGTCGGGTCATTACATCTATATGTCTCCTTTAATACTTGAATACATTATTCCCAAATACCAATGGCGCATTTTTAAATCTTAAATCATTAGGAAATTTTAATCAGGCCTTACATCCACCCCCTCTTAATATCATTCATCCTCGAATAAGGATCAATGTTCACTTATTAGCACCTTACGCCACTCAGTTTCCCACACTACAAACCAATAACCAAAAATTTGGCTAACTCCTTATATTTCCAAAAACAATTTGCTAGAGTTTCCTCTATAACTAGGCATATCCACTTGTCAGAGAGCCCCCGAAACACATCCTAACAACATATACAAAACCCACTAACATAATATAACTCATTACAACACCAACAATTGCCTCATAGGTAATATAATCAAAACGGAACAACTTTACATAGACTAATCAAGTGATGCAAAGTTTATAGGAACCAAATTCATAAAAGCTATTACATGGCTATACAAACAAATGAGGATACTTCTTTTTCATTTATTCCTCGGCTTCCCAAGTGGCTATTCAACCAGCTGGTTTCGCCATAACACTTTCATAGGGGCAATTTCTTTATTTCTCAACTTTTGGACTTTCCTATCAAGAATGACAACTGGAATTCCTTAATATGATAACTCTTCATTAAACTTAATAGTTTCAACTGGCACAATAGCGGACAGATCTCCTACTACCTTCTTTAACATAGACATATGGAATATCTAGTGTATCAATGATATCTCGGGTAGCAGCTCAAGCTAGTACGCCACTTGAGAACTTTTCAACCGCCCCTTAATGATCTTAACCTTCTCCCTATTAATTCAGCTTCTCCAATCTCAAACCACCCAATAGGAGATCTACATCTTCTAACATATAATGCTTCAAATGGTTCCATCCGTATACTAGAATGAAAATTATTGTTATCACCTAACTCTATGAGTGGCAAATAATCATACCACCTACCTTTGAAATCAAGAATACAAGCACACAATATGTCCTCGAGCATCTGAACAGTCCGATCTGCTTGCCCGTAGGTCTATGGATGAAATATTCTGCTAAGATTTACCTACGTGCACAAACTTTGCCAAATTTTCTTCCAAAAATCAGTTGTGAACTGAGCTCCTCGATCCGAAATGATAGAAACGGAGCTCCATGCAACCTGACTATTTCTTTGATATAAAACTCAACATATTGTTCCGCTATGTCGGTAGATTTAGCTGGTAAGAAGTCTGTTGATTTCATGAGTCAGTCCACAATGACCCAAATTGAGTCAAACTTGCACAGAGTGCATGGTAGTCCTACGACAAAGTCCATGTTAACCATTTCCCACTGCCACGTAGGAATTTCTATGTTTTTTTCCAACCTACCTGGATGTTGATGTTCGGCCATCACTTGTTGACAATTTGGACACCTTGCCACAAAGTCCTCCACATTCCTTTTCATGTCATTCCACCAATAGACTTCCTTGAGATCATGATACATCTTTGTAGGACCTGGGTGCACGAAATACCTAGAAAAGTGAGCCTCAATAATGGTTCTTTCCCGAGACCATCTATATTTGGTCCACATAGCCGCCCTTGGTAGTTTAATGTACATAATTCATGCCAAGATTATTGGCCATATTTTTATTTTTATGAATCCCCTCCTTCAGCTGTACCAACAATGGATCATTATATTTTTTTCTCCTTAACCTCTACCACAAGCGATGATTAACCCCTATTATGCCAAGTACCCCATCGTCATTAGAGTTCGCAAGACAAATTCCTCAGACTAGCGAACTGGTGAACCTCACTGACCAAAAGCCTTTGATACTCCTCCAAGTGAACCAAACTTTCCATAGATTTTTGGCTAGGAGCATCTGCCACAACATTGGCCTTTCCCGGGTAATGTAGAATATTAACATCGTAATCCTTGAGAAACTCAAGCCATCTTCTCTGCCTCAAATTCAATTCCTTCTATTTAAAAATATATTGAAGGCTCTTTTGGTCCGTAAATACATCCACATGGACCCCATAATGGTGTCAAATCTTCAATGCAAATACCACCGCTGCAAGTTCTAAGTCATGTGTTGCATAGTCCTTTTCATGATTCTTGAGTTGTCTAGTGGCATAAACTATCACCTTACAATGTTGCACCACTAGTGGAACATCTTTAACACATTTATCTTACATAAGACCTCCTACGAATTGAGTTGTACAATAATTTTCCTAATATGGTTACAATCTTCTGTGAATATTTGGAACTCGCTCTTCCAAATTCTCAACAAAAGACATTACTAAATGAATTTTCTCATAGGACCTTTTGTTTCAAATGAATAACATCTACTAACTTGCTAACATACCCTAATAACATCAACCTGCACGACATGCATCAAATGTAAGGTAACATTGTGCTCAAATTTTTCTTAGACAACCTCTTCTCCCCTTATGTGCTTTATAGAATTCAAGAAACCGCTCTACTTTACTTGTGAACATTCTCAATATCCCTATTTATTATTAAACACCTCTCGAGACATATATCAAAACCCTTTATATATATACAATTCAGGAAGAGTCACTGGCCCGAACAAGGCATTCTCTGAACATGAAATCTCCTCAATGCTTCAATAACTTTTGGTTTTACTCTTAAGTGTAAGAATTAGTCCACCTGATTCCATCCTTGATGAGTAACTCTCCTTATTCCCCATGTTGTAGCTACCAATAGAGTTCCCTAATATTGCGACTTAATATCTACCATGTTAAACATGTCTTGTCCGTAACAAGTGTCCATCCTTTCTCAATCTGTTTCGAACCCTTTTCCTTTTCCCTGTGGGTAGATTGTGTTGTCTTTTCCTTTTTGATCGCCCTTTGGCTTGGACAACATGCTGGTTCTATCTTTTCTTTGTAACTGGAATATTCATTCCTATTTTATTTTTCTCATAGTGTGGATTTAGCCCTAGTGTGCCACACTCTTGTCTACCTCACACGAACTCGTAGTATCATTGTGCCTTGTTTGCTGAGTTTATCATACCACAACTTCACCACCAGTAGTCTTACAATATTTAGACATGAATTCTCTCTAGATATTTTAGTTGATATTCAATAACTTCTATTAACTTTTGTGCTCAAACCGAGTCCACCATTCTGATACGAATTATTTTATGATAACCATGACCATCTCAATTTATAGATTTTCTCCATATTTCTTCTCAACTCATTCTTCCTAATTAATGAATAGCTATACACTCTTCCATATGTTACGTGGTCTTTTCCCTTAGTTAGGAATTCATCCCGCTCACCTCTCAAAACTTGTTGGGATATCTGTGGGAAAGTGTGCTCATCTGCAATCACTTAACACTTCCCTGTTTGTAACATTCTTAGGAGCTCTCCATCAAATCCAAATACCCTCTTGTGTTAATATAGAATCACATTTATTTCTTCCACTCATTCTGCCTTTCTTAACGCCTTGGAACATTGGTTAAATAGCAAATCCATGATTAACCCATTCTAAAAAACTCGTAACCTTTCACGTTTGACCTATAGTACTTTCTTGGGTTCCATTATTCCTGACCCTCTAACAAGTATAAAATCCCTTTACAAACATTACACTTAGCTTCTAGGATCGTTGACCCTGTCATTCACATTCCCATGTATAAATAATTTACCTTCCTTAACCTTCCACATTCTTGGGGTACTAGTAGTTTATCATTAGCATATCTTTTCAGAGAATTATGTTACCCATTATCACTTTTCTAGACTACACTTGTCTTCCACAAAATATTCAACATCATGGCTACATGTCCTTACTCTTGTTTCATTGTATTTAAGTAGCCTTACTATGTCCCTTCCTCCCCCACTTGGGGTGAATGTCCCAGATTTTGACACAAGTCTTGAATTAAGCAATTTAGGGACTTATGTCTTATGTCTCTATCCCTCATATATATGTTCGGCTATAGGAAGATTTAAGTCACCATGGTATTAACCTCATAAGTTCTCTGCTCCTATTCAGCCACACGGGCTTGGGATTCCAATTCCTCATGTCAATATCCTTTAGGAGTGTAATACAACTTCATACATTTCTAGATTCTTATAAACTTCGTAGTAAAAGAATCTTCTCATTGTGGGTTCAATCAACCCTCCTTTTATAACTTCTTCTTTGCTGGGAGAGACCTACACTTTCATTATTAACCTCCTGGTGATGCCTCACATATATCATGACTTATATAACAAATTTCTTTCATACCTTAGGATCATTTACATGATTCCCACACTACCCACATGTGTTATTCAAGATTATGTCTCGCTTATTAAATCAATGTCTCTTTGGAGGTTCGTATCATTTTTAACACTTTTTCTCAAATAAATTATGCTCATGGTACTGTGTACTTATCCTATATGTCCATACTATTTTATCAACAAGATACATGTGCCATCTCCTTAATATTCATGTCTTTTCCCATTGGTCATGTCATATGACAACATTACTTGGAGTAGACGATAAAGTGATTCAACTTACCTTGAATCTCAACACACGAGTTAGAAAACAATCTTATAGTCAAGCTTTATCACACGATCTAGAGTGCTGAAGAAGGGAAACATTCCTAAATGTCCATGCAGCCTCCAACTTATAGATGTGGTCGACAACACACCGATAAGAAGGACTCTACTAGACACGGCTTGAGACATCCTAGGGCACTTTAAAACCTTAGGCTCTGATATCAAGTTTGTCAAGCCCCAACCTCGGGAGGCACGACCGACGGTCAACCGAGTGAATATGACTGAGGAAGCCTTTTGGACACTTTCTACCCAACTCATTATGATCAAGAAATTATGCTTTCATTAATTAGACAGTAGGAAAGATCGTACATATAATACTGCTAGTTCATTTTATATTACAACACTTACACCATAGTTAAATTACCAATATTTCATATAGTTTGCATTTTAGAAGAATAAGAGTTTAGAATTATAACACAGTCCAGTGACCTGTCCAACACTCATACATAACTCACACAAACGTCTACGGAGCCACTACCTATACAAAAGTCAGTTATGATAATGCCGGCAACAAGGTCCTCGCTACACCTCAAAATATATTATTTTATAAAAAAAAGATATACTGCATGACCCCTGGACGAATAAGGGGCTCACCATGAATGATGAGAGGAGGATGCATTGCTATCTGCGATCGGCAGTGCCTGCTGCGGAACCACCTACATCCATTCAAAGATGTAGCGCCCCCGGTAAAAGGGACATTAGTACTGTGGAATAGTACTAATATGTATAACTAAACACCATATCATTATAAAGAACAACAATACAAGAATAAAGTAATCATAAAGCAACAAAAGCCTGGAACAACACCACATCTTCAAATTAAGGAATCACACAATTTTAAAATAATTTCCCTAGCTTTAAGTTGGGACATTTAATATTGTTACACCATTATCCATAATACCATCACTTTATTGAGCGGAGTCCGATCACTACCCGATTGGCTAGGTTGTTTCATTTGATACATGCATCTCAATCACAATTTCATTCTCACTTATCGATTTTAATATCAGAACAGTACCACCATGTGTTCGGCATGGCGTCCGATCGCTGACTGATCGGCTAGGCCGTCTCACCAAGACATTTTCATATTTAATCAATCATCTCATTTCCAATTTATTTCACATATATCAATTCATCGGCACTAGGGGCCCCAATTTTTACATCATGCTTGGCACTAGGCCACATTTCATAACCTAAGCTCTTTTTCCCCATATTTCACATCATTTCCAATTTCAATTTTAAACCTTTCAATTCAAGATAATAGGCACATAGGAGGACAATAATAAGTCATAATCATAAAGAGGATTTCACACGTTTCGGCATAAGAATCTCAATTTAAATTCGACTTGAAGTCTAGGCATTTTAGCACATGTTTCACATTCTTCACACATTTTCAATCGACAAAATAGCATATTGATAGCACTGAGACACACCTTTCACATATATTCTTTCAACACAAATTCATTTGAAATATCAACCACTAAATTAATCAATTTTCGGAACTTACAACATTGGCATGAACACCAAGGGGGTTCAATCTCTAAGAAGAGAGGGTTTTAGCCATACATACCTGGAATTTACCCCTTAATGACACTACAACGATCCACTACTTTAAGCAATTTTAATCTAAAATATGAACATCCAATGGAACCATCATTAGTAACAAATTCTATAGTTTAGGCCATTTAGACGCTTTATCAAACACATAATAGGCATAAATCTCTACATCTCATAGCCATAGAATTGGTTCATCCAACTACCACCATTTACTAATAATTTATACTACAATCATTCTTGAATATTTTATAACCTCCAACATCACAAGCATGACCATCCATCCACCCCAACCAACAAAATTTTATCAAATAATTACCTTTCAATCTCTACAATTGTTATGCATTTAAATTAGGAAATTATGGCTTCCAACCACCATCCCATGAGTCCTAATACTTAATTCTTACTCATATTCTAATAATAAATTCATGCATGTAAGTCTAAGGGTGTAGGATTACCTTTTTGAAGATATATTGCAAAACCCTCCCTTTGAGTTCTTTAAGAAATTTCTAGAATATCTAAAGATTCCATGTGTAGATTTCATCAACACTAGTATAGAAATGATGGAATTTTACAGCAAGATAATGGGGATTACTTACTGTGACAACCCGACCCGTCGTCTCATAAGTTACCGCTTCGTTTCCCCCATTTTATGCTTCTTCATGTTTCGTTATCGGTATGTGGTGTGTTAGAGTTGATTTGGATTGGTTTTGATAAGAAATGAGACACTTGGTCTCTTTAAGGAAGGATTAAGTTGGAAAAGTCAACCGAACATTGACTTATGAGTTATAAGGCTCGGATGTGATTTCCGGTGATACGGTTAGCTTTGGGGGATGATTTGTGACTTAGGAGTGCGATCAGAATGGATTTTGGAGGTCCGATATAGAATTAGGCTTGAATTGGCGAAGTTATTATTTTGGCGAATTCTAGTTGATAGGTGAGATATTGATCCAAGGGTCGGAATAGAATTCTGAGAGTTGCTGTAGCTTCGTTATGTCAATTTGGACTTGTCTGCAAAATTTCATGTCATTCGGACGTGATTTGGTTAGGTTTTTTTTATCAAAAATGGAATTTCAAAGTTCTTGAAATTGTTAGGCTTGAATCCGCAAATTTTTGTATTTTAATGTTGTTTTGAGCATTTCGAAGGTTGGAACAAGTTTGAATAATGTTATGGGATATGTTGGCGTGTTTGGTTGAGGTCCCGAGGGCCTCGTGTGTGTTTCAGGGTGGTTTCAGATCATTTTGGGCTATTTTGCAATGGCTGAAGCTGGTATCTGGTATTTTTCTTCGCGTTCGCGATGAAGGATTTGGCTTCTGGGGTTTTGTTCTTCGCGTTCGCAAAGAGAGCCTCACGTCCGCGAAGAAGAGGCAATTCTGTTGCGCGGGTCTTACTTTGGAGGCTCGTATCTCTCAATCTACAATGAATTTGGAGATGATTGGGAAACAAAATTTGTAGCTACTTGAATCTAGTTTCCAGAAATATATCATAATAGTCATTTGAAGTTTTGTGTAAAAAGTTATGACTATTACACTAGAGGCTGTCCGAGCAGAGTTTGGAAAATGAATTTTTGAAACTTTGTTCTTCGCGAATTCGAGAAGAGGACCGCAAACGCGAATAACAAATCCCTGGCAGCAGAATAAAGTCTAAACTTCGTCCCATTTGCCATTTTTGATGATTTGGAGCTTGGATAACGCGATTTTTCGGGATATTTTTGGAAAGAACAACGGGGTAAGTATTCTTAACTCAGTTTTGGTTGTATAACTTGAATCTATCACTAGTTTTGGTGTTTAGTCCGCGAATTTTATTGAAAAAGTATAGAAAACCCTCTTGGATAGAATCATGGATTTGATGGTCGAAATATTGTGGGAATTGGATAATTTTTGTATGTTTAGACTCGTGGAAAGATAAGGAATCCGATGATGTTAATTTTGTAATTTTTCGAGAAGTGGGCCCGGGGCTCAGGTTTTGCTAGTTTTGAGATCTTTGCTATTTTTCAATTATTTTTGATTGGGTATTGTTCCCTTAGCATATTGTAATGTATTCGCTCTGATTTTTGTTAGATTCGACACGCGTGGAGGCCGATTTGAGGGCAAAGGCATCACGAGCTAGAGATTTCACTAGTTCGAGGTGAGTAATGATTGTAAATGATATCCTGAGGGTTTGAAACCCCGGATTGCACATCGTAGTGCTATATTGAGGTGACTCGCACGTCGGATAGTGGGCGTGGGTAGGGCACTGCTGAGGATTATGACTTGGTTCGTCCCGATTGATTAATTTACCGCGTATTTGACTGGAATTTATTTGTTATCACTTATGTTTGGGCTGATTGCCGTATTTGGGCTTCGTGCCAACTATTTGAACCCTTTGGGAATTATTTTCACTGTCTTCCTCACTATTTTGACTTATTACTTAAATTTAGTAATACTATTTCTCCACTACATTACAACTCAGCCACTTTTACTCATATTGAGTCTTAAATGATAATTTAAATGATAATTTGGGTTGAGGACTATTGTTTCACTAGTGCCCGAGGGGCTTGTAATGATATTCTGACTAAGTGCGGCCGAGGGCCAGATGTAAGGATACACGGAGGGATGTGAGGCTTAGGGCTTAGATGTGAGGATTATATATGGATCGGACTGCACACCGCATTAGTATATTATATGTATCGGATTGCACGCCGCGGTAGTATATTATATGGATCGGACAGCATGTCGCAGTAGTATATTATATAGATCGGACTACACGCTGCAGTATGTATATATTGGATCGGACTACACGCTGCAGTATGTATATATTGGATCGGACTGCACGCCGCAGTGATATATAGCGCTTGGACTGTAGGAGCCCCTCCAGAGTCTGCACCCCCACAGTGAGCGCGGGTACCCATATGGATCGGGTTGCACGCCGCGGTGAGCTATGGATCGGTCTGCACGCAGCAGCGATATGTGGATCGGGTTGCGCGCCACAGCGGTTATTATGTGATACTGTTTCTGAGAGTGATTTGAGATAGAGAGCCCAAGGGGCCGAGAGTGTTGTGGAGAGTGAGCCCGAGGGGTTGTCTCAGTTAGAGATATTGCCCAAAGGGCGAGCTTTTATATGCTCATTTTGCATACTTATTGCCTTTTACCTGTTATACTGTGGTATTTGTGCCGGATGGGCAGATTTTCTATGTTAATCAGCACTAACTATTTTGAAACCATTTCGTAATTATTGAAAAGACCATTTTCGAAAGAGATTTGAACTGAGCCGGAACATTTCTAAAGATTTCACTGATTTCACTATTTTCTCAGAATTCTCAAAAATCGTACCCGGCTTCTGTATAGCATGTTGGCTGCTTTACGTGATTTCTGGCTGCTCAGTTATTATTTACTTTTATTACTCACTGAGTTAGAGTACTCACTTTACTCCCTGCACCTCGCGTGCAGATACAGGTATTGATCTCCTGGTAGCGGGTTTTGAGCTTGTTGAAGGTATTGCTATTGTAGCTGAGCAGAGTGACCGCCAGTGTTCACGGCACCAGATTACTTCCTTTGGTTCTAAATTTTATTTTGTGTATTGTTGGCCCTGTAGTTGTTTTTAGACTTCTCTAGATGCTTGTGACTTGTGCCACCCTAGTCGAGCTGTTTTGGGTTGTATTTACATTGATTAGTATCATTAATTCATATTCAAACTGTTATATAACTGAATAACTGCTTTAAGTGGTGTTCTGAAATAGTCTGGCTGGCCTTATTTTCACGAGAGGTGCCATCACTAATGGAGCAGGGTTTGGGTCGTGACAAGTTGGTATCAGAGCCTAGGTTACTAGGTCTCACAAGTTATGAGCCAGTTTAGTAGAGTCTCACGGATCGGTATGGAGACGTTTGTATTTATCCTCGAGAGGTTGTAGAACCTTTAGGAAAACTTCACATTCTTGGAATTCTTATCGTGCGTACTTAATTCAGCTTGAGATATAACTCTTGAAATTCCTTCCACATGTCTGTATGTGCACGTGAGCGCTCAGCGTCAGATGTGCCTTGATGTCTTGTGATTCCCTGATCAAGGGGCGGGATGTAATCTCCGTGAGTTTGATGTTGGGCCAGTCTGGAGGATTTGAGGCAGGATCTTGCCTATGGCTTGAGCACTGAGGTGCTGATTGTGTGATCAAATATTTTCAACTTATATGTTCGGTATTATCCCTATTTAGCTGGAATGGCGGTTGGATATCCATGTGATGAGTATGTTAGTACCGCGAGGTGTATCTATATGACTTGGTAGTGATGAAGAAGTCTGTTGGATAATTGATGAACTGTTAAGCGTTCGATTCCTATTGTGATTTGATGTGTAGCCCGAATCATGGGCGCATGAAGAATATTTGCATGTCTCCTAGTTGGAGAGTGAAGTGCATTACATGTGGCGGACTGAGTTCAAACCCAGGAAGACTAAATGAATATGTAATGTGTATGACGGTGGAAGGTATGGTGAAATATTAAATTGAGGCGAAGTAGGTGGGTTATCTCCTGTGGAGTGTTCTTAAGTGGTATGATCCTTATGTGTATGTTAGAAGATCTCCTGTGTAATTGAAGGGTACGTGTTGAAATTAGAAAATTCGGGTCGTTTAAGAGAGTGGACTTAATGGATGTGGGGATGAATGCGAGATCTGCAGAGGATTACAGTACTAGATGATCTGTGTTTCCACAAACTTGTAAATGATTTAAGTTTAATCTCACTATTGTATTATGGCATCATTAGAGTAAAAGTGTTATGGGTTGATGAGTGTGTCTTGATATATGGCTTCTAGCCAAGTTGGGGAGTTTGCTATTGATTAGCTAATTGTACGGCCACGTGCTATGTTGGCTTCAGTTGGAGCGTACGGGTGGGTCAGCTGTGACTAGAGTAAAGGCAAGGGTTATATTATGTCCCATAGGGTATGAGCATCTCGGAATGTCTAGATTTGTTGTTGGTAAAGAATGCTCGGTGCATAGAGCAGGAAGTTGCTTGGTGGTATCGGGATAAGGATCTCGTTTTGCGGTATAGGAGTGCCAATAAGGCACGAGTGATTCTGTTTGTTAAGTTAGGTAATTAGCAATTTGAATGAGAGTGAATGACTTTTGAAAGGGGTTTCAATGTATTCAAGAGTCCACAGGGAACAATCGGGTATCTTAAAGTTACATGTGTGGTTAGAAACTGTGTTTTCATTGGAAAGGTCAAGACTTGTGGTATTTTATGCTAATTATGGGGTTCCATGTATCAGTATCTACGAAGTAAAGGTGAGGAATTTAAATTCGCAGGAAGTTCTTCAGAGCAAAGAATTCTGGAATGTGGTAGTTCTAGGAACATTTAAGAGAGTATTCAGTGGCTTATGGGTCTTAGACCGTGTGGTATTGCGCTTGAGTCTCGTGTACTGAGCCTAGATTGAATAACTCTAGTGCTACAGCAAGAGGGAATATCAAGTTGATGATGAATCAGGAGGGAAACTAGATAGAGGGAATAGCTTGGCAGTAGACTGAATCGGTATGGTAAGGGTATGATTAATTCTTTGAATGTGTTCAAGGTAATGAGCCCTTACGGGTATCTTACAGCAAAGCTCCTGCGTGCTGATAGCTTGTCTAGTCAGGTCTGTTTAGAAGGATTCAGTCCTGACAGTTTAGCTTGTGCAAATGGAATTCAGGAAGAATTCTTGTTAGGTTTCACTATGGTTTGGAGATGTATATATCTTCTATGGGCATGCGAAGCATGGAATGCGTGATTATTTTCTTTCAAATGGGATCAGTGGAAGTTGTTGGCTAGGTGAGTTACAGTTCAGTTCCGAAAAAGAAGTTCATAAAACTCTTAAGTAAAGTTTAGCCTCAGATAACGAAGGAAATGATATTTCTAATTGGAAGTGATTTGACGAGAGTATTTGTCTCGAAAAGGGGTAATGTGACTTAACTGATGATACTTCGGTAGTATTGCAGCGCTTTCTTGCTAGATCGACTGCTGATATCTGAGTTGGTGTGATGGCACAGGGGAATTTCAGAATAACTTTCATAGAATGATTGAGTACTTTAGGTGGTATATATTCATACGGTAGAATTTGGGGTCAGGTATGGTGATTCGTTTGCTAAATGGAGTTGGAGACTAGTAGTTCTCAGTTACATACCATGTAGTGGTTGTGGATCGTGTGTATTGGTACCGTTAGCGGCTATTGGGATTTGAAGGCCCGAGTGGATCTTTCTTTGATTGGTATATTAGATTTTGGATATGATATTGGGGTGTAGATTGGTTGTCTCAGTGTTGGGTTATTCTAGACTATTGTGCTATGGGCTATGTTGGAAAATGCCACAGGTTGCGTGGCGAGGTGCATCAGATTATCTTATAGTAGAGTGGTTTGTATTCCAAAGACTAGTGGACGGCTGGGAAGGATTGCTTTCCTTAATAGGTCCTTTATGTCGGATGTCAGTGTAGAGGTTTCTACCATTGATTCAGTTCCGGTATTGAGGGACTTTTTGGATGCGTTCCTTGTGGCCGGGCATGTTGTCGGGCGAGACTGTGGATTTTAGTATTTATTTTGTGCCGGGTACTGTATCGTACGGCTCCGGCAGGAGTTCTAGTAGTGGAAGGAGCAGCTTCAAGCTTGTTGGTATTGAGTTCGTGGCAGGCCGATGTGGCTACGTATTTAGCTAGAGTTAGCTTGGTTAGTCGCGAGTTTTATTGGTGAGGGATAGGTTAGTTCTATAGTTATTGAACTTGTTAGTGATCTGGGGAGATCTACGAGTTGCTTTTCTGTGTTGTGAGGCGTTATGATTGGTTGGATATGGGCACATGTGGAGCGGTTCTATTGAGGAGTCAGAGAGAAAGTCGAGTGGGAAGAGTAATTGAGTGTGGCTCGGTAAATGGAGTATTGGTACGACCTATCGGGTTGTGTGTCGTATGTTATTTGTTTAATCATGGGTGTCATGAATGGCTTTCAGACATCAAATTATGTGTGGCTGTCGATTTTGAGCATGGCGGCTTGAGGTGTTTCAAATGTAACAGTGTTTGGGTAGAATCGCGTATTGTGGAGAGGCCACGCGGGGGTATGAACCTTCAGGGTAGATTTAGGTATCCTATTTCCTTGATGTGAGAAGGGGTCTCAATCTTGTGTTTTAATGGTACTGATGAGCTTGAGGTACAACTCTTTCGTTTGAGTCATTTGTCATGATTTGAGTATGTTCAGACTGTTCCTCATTGGTGCGTGTATTATACAAGTTGTGGCTTAGGCCTGTGTTGAGGTGTCATATCACCAGAGTGGTGTGTTCGATTCGAGGAGATCGTTGGAGTCATTAATGAATATGAACAGATTTGATTTCAGCTTGTTGGAAGGATAATATCGAGGTTCGACTCGGAAATCTGCTGTGGTATTAGTCAAAATGGAAGTGGCTTCATGAATGGTTGATCTGAGAGATGGTTACGGTTTGCTGCGTGTTTCATTTATCGTTGGCAGTATATGAAAGTGTTGGAATGAGACTTTAGCTAAAGAAGAGGTTTTTTATCGATATTTGGTTTTTGTGGGTAACTACTGTGAATGGAAGTTATCGTATCGAGTGCTTGGATTATGTGGTATATCATATGACTTCACCTGAGGTTGCAAGTATGGGTATTACAGCTGGTTCGGGACTATTCAAAGTATAGGTGTAAGGTTTTGATCGTATTGATGGTTTCTAAAGTGAAAAGGTAGTTCTATAATTTATGGGCTAGATTGGATTGGGTAATTTTAGCTATGTTGTATTGTCGGACCTATATGAGATAGGGTGACATGGGATTACCCCGAGTATATGTTTAGTAAGGTTATTCAGCTATTGGTTGGCTTTTAGGACAACTCTAGGTACGCTCGAGGACGAGCGTTGGTTTAAGTTGGGGAGGATGTGATGACCCGATCGGTCGTCTCATGAGTTACCACTCTATTTTCCCCTTTTTATAATTCTTCATGTTTCGTTATCGGTATATGGTGTGTTAGAGTTGATTTGGATTGGTTTTGATAAGAAATGAGACACTTAGTCTCTTTAAGGAAGGCTTAAGTTGAAAAAGTTAACCGGACGTTGACTTATGAGTTATAGGGCTCGGATGTGATTTCTGGTGATTGGATTAGCTTCGGGTGATGATTGTCACTTAGGAGTGCGATCGGAATTGATTTTGGAGGTCCGGTGTAGAATTAGGCTTGAATTGGCGAAGTTAGTATTTTGGCGAATTCCGGTTGATATGTGAGATTTTGATCCGAGCGAGGGAATGTAATTCCGAGAATTGTTGTAGCTTTGTTATGTCATTTTGGACTTGTCTGCAAAATTTCATGTCATTCGGACATGGTTTGGTTGGGTTTTTGATCAAAAATGGAATTTGGAAGTTCTTGAAATTGTTAGGCTTGAATTCGATGCAAATTTGGTGTTTTAATGTTTTTTTGAGCATTCTGAAGATTGGAACAAGTTTGAATAATATTATGGGATATGTTGGCGTGTTTGGTTGAGGTCCCGATGGCCTCGGGTGTGTTTCGGGGTAGTTTCAGATCATTTCGGGCTGTTTTGCAATGGCTAAAGCTGGTATATGGTATTGTTCTTCGCATTTGCGAGGGTCCCCTCGTGTTTGCGAAGAAGGATTTGGCTTCTGGGGTTTTGTTCTTCGCGTTCGCGAAGAGAGCCTCGCATTCGCAAAGAAGAGGCAATTCTGCTGCGCAGGTCTTACTTTGGAGACTCGTATCTCTCAATCTACTATGAATTTGGAGATGACTCAAAAACTAAAGTTGTAGCTCTTGGAATCTAATTTACATAAACATATTATAATAGTCAGTTGGAGTTGTGTGTAAAAGGTTATGACCATTACACTAGAGGTTGTCCGAGCAGAGTTTGGAAAATTAATTTTTGGAACTTTGTTCTTTGCGAACGCGAGAGGAGGACAGCGAATGCGGATAACAAATCCCTGGGCAGCAGAATAAAGTCCAAACTTCGTCCCATTTGCCATTTTGACGATTTGGAGCTCGGATAAGGCGCTTTTCTGGGAGATTTTTGGAGAGAACAACGGGGTAAGTATTCTTAACTCAATTTTAGTTGTATAACTTGAATCTATCACTAGTTTTGGTGTTTAATCCGCGAATTTTGTTAGAAAAGTATAGAAAACCCTCTTGGATAGAATCACGGATTTGAGGGTCGAAATGTTATGGGAATTGGATAATTTTTGTATGGTTAGACTCGTGGCGAGATAAGGAATTCGATGATGTGAATTTTGTAATTTTTTTAGAAGTGGGCCTGGGGCTCGGGTTTTGCTAGTTTCGAGATCTTTGCTATTTTTTCATTGTTTTCGATTGGGTATGGTTACCTTAACATATTGTGATGTATTCGCTCTAGTTTTAATTAGATTCGACACGTGTGGAGGCCGATTTGAGGGCAAAGGCATTGGGAGCTAGAGATTTCACCGGTTCGAGGTGAGTAATGATTGTAAATGGTATCTTGAGGGTTTGAAACCCCAGATTGCACATCTTAGTGCTATATTGAGGTGACTTGCCCAACGGATAGTGGGCGTGGGGTAGAGCACCGCTGGGGATTGGGACTTGGTCCGTCCCGATTGATTAATTTACCGCGTATTTGACAGGAATTTATTTGTTATCACTATTGTTTGGGTTGATTGCCGTATTTGGGCTTCGTGCCAACTATTTGAACTCTTCAGGGATTATTTTCAATGTCTTCCTTGCTGTTTTGACTTATTACTTGAACTCAATCATAGTATTTCGCCACTACTTTACAACTCAGCCACTTTTACACATATTGAGTCTTAAATGATAATTTAAATGATAATTTGGGCTGAGGACTATTGTTTTACTAGTGCCCGAGGGGCTTGAGATGATATTTTTATTGAGTGCGGCCGAGGGCCGGATATGAGGATACACGGAGGGATGTGAGGCCTAGGGCCATGATGTGAGGATTATATATCGATCGGACTACACGCCGCAGTAGTATATTATATGGATCGGACTGCATACCGCAGTAGTATATTATATGGATCGAATTGCACGCCGCAGTAGTATATTATATGGATCGGACTGCACGCCGCAGTATATATATATTGGATCGGACTACATGCCGCAGTGATATATAACGCTTGGGCTTTAGGAGCCCTCCAGAGTCTGCACCCCCATAGTGAGCGCGGGTACCCATATGGATCGGGCTGCACGTCGTAGCGAGCTATGGATCGGGCTACACGCCACAGCGATATGTGGATCGAGCTGCGCGCCGCAGCGGTTATTATGTGATACTGTTTCTGAGAGTGATTTGAGAGAGAGAGCCCGAGAGGCCGAGAGTTTTGTGGAGAGTGAGCCCGAGGGGCTGGCTCAGTTTGAGATATTGCCCGAGGGGCGAGCTTTCATGTGCTCATTTTGCATACTTCTTGCGTTTTTACCTGTTATACTGTGGTATTTGTGCCCGAGGGGTGGATTTTTTATGCTAATCAGCACTAACTATTTTGAAACTATTTTCGTAATTATTGATAAGACCATTTTCGAAAGAGATTTGAACTGAGCCGAAACATTTCTAAAGATTTCACTGTTTTCTCAGAAATTGTACTTTTGTATAGCATGTTGGTTGCTTTACGTGATTTCTGGCTGCTCAGTTATTATTTACTTTTATTACTCACTGAGTTAGAGTACTCACTTTACTCCCTGCACCTCACGTGCAGATGCAGGTATTGTTCACCCGGTAGCGGGTTTTGAGCTAGTTGAAGGTATTGTTATTGTTGCTGAGCAGAGTAACTGCCAGCGTTCGCGGCACCAGATTACTTCCTTTGGTTCTAAATTTTATTATGTATATTGTTGGCCCTATATTTGGATTTATACTTCTCTAGATGCTCATCACTTGTGACACCCCGGTCGGGTTATATTGGGTTGTATTTACATTGATTAGTATCATTAATTCATATTCGAACTGTTATATAACTTATTAACTGCTTTAAGTGGTGTTCTGAAATGGTCTGGCTGGCCTTGTCTTCACAAGAGGCGCCATCACGACTAGAGTGAGGTTTGGGTCGTGACACTTACCTTAAAGAATAGAGGAGTTTGTGGTCTTGAGAGAGTGGAGAAGAGCTCCAAAATTCGTCCAAGTGAAATGGGAGCGCAATTTATCAATACTTCACTGGGTTTTCAAAGCTACTGAGAGGGATGGTGTGCCATAATCTACTCGCTTTGAACCTGGCACGTTCCCAGTTATTTTCTTTTTTTTCCATTGCTTCTTTCTACATTCACCACAATTGATACCTTGATATGATATATATCCAGTTAACTTCCAAACCTTCATATGAGTATGAAACCATGTTTACCTAATAACATCCCTTGCATTTAATGTATCTATTTGTTACACACAAATTCTTCCCATTCACAAGACTCGTTAATATGATCCAACACGCCTTAAACATATATTTTCATTTCAAAATGATGTGGTTCTATCCCATAGTCTCATTTAATACTTGAATATGTTATTCCTAAATACTAATGACGCATTTTCAATCTTAAACCATTAGGAAATTTCTTACATTAGGCATTTTGTAAGTGGATCTGGCACATTATCACTTGACTTTACGTAGTCAATCGTGATAATTCCTCTAGAGCGTAACTACCTAACAGTTTTATGTCTTCGTCTTATATGACTAGATTTACCGTTATACATAACTCTCCCAACCCTTCCAATTGCTGCTTGACTATCGCAATGTATGCATATTGGTGCCAACCATTTGGGCCAAAATGGAATGTCTTCCAAGAATTTTCGGAGCCATTCATCTTCTTCACTGGCTTTATCTAAGGCTATGAACTCAGCCTCCATTGTAGAGCAGGCAATACAAGTTTGTTTTGATGACATCCAAGATACCGCTCCTCCACCAATAGTGAATACATATTCATTTGTGGACTTTGAATCAGCAGAATCGGTAATCTAATTGGCATCACAGTATCCCTTAATCACCTCAGGATATTTACTATAGTGCAAGGCAAAGCACTGGATATGTTCTAAATATCCCAAAACTCATTTCATTGCCATCCAATGAGATTGACATGGATTGCTTGTTTATCGACTCAATTGACTTATAGCATAAGCTATATCTGATCGTGTATAATTCATGATATACATTAAGCATCCCACACATGATCATAGTTCAATTGTGATATGCTTTGGTCTTTGTTCTTTGCTAATGCAAGATTCAAGTCAGTTGGAGTCTTTGAAACTTTAAACCCTAAGTGATTGAATCTTTCAATTATTGTCTTAATATAATGAGAATGTGACAATCCAAACCTTGAGGAGTCTTATGGATCTTGTGTGATGACCCTACCCATCGTCACGTGAGTTACTGCCCCATTTCCCCCATTTTCTGCATCTTTATGCTTCATTATCCATATCTCATATGATCGAGTTTGTTGGATTGATTTTAGAAGGAAATGAGACACTTAGTCTCTTTAAGAAAGGCTTGTTTTGGAAAAAGTCAACCGGATGTTGACCTATGAGTTAGAGGGCTCAGATGTGATTTTCAGTGATTTGGTTAGCTTCGGAGGATGATTTGTGACTTAGGAGTATGATCGGAATTGATTTCGGAGGTCCGGTGTAGAATTAAGGTTGAATTGGCAAAGTTAGCATTTTGGCAAATTCCGGTTGATAGGTGAGATTTTGATCCGAGGGTCGGAATGGGATTCCAAGAGTTGTTGTAGCTTCGTTAGGTGATTTTGGATGTGTGTGCAAAATTTCAGATCATCCGGAGGTGTTTTGGTCGGGTTTTTGATCAAATGCGTATTTCAGAAGTTTTTGAGAAACTTAGGCTTGAATTCAGCGACAATTGATGATTTTAGCATTGTTAGATGTGTTTTGACGATTGGAACAAGTTTGAATGATATTTTAGGATGTGTTGGTGCTTTTGGTTGATGTCCCGGGGGCCTCGAGGTGATTTCGGATGGTCATCGGGATGAATTTTGGAGTTAGGAGATAGTTGTATATATCTGGTATCTGGTATTTCCGCATCTGCGTAAAAGGAACTGCAGATGCGGTTGCATAGGTGCAGAAGAAAGATCGCAGGTGCGGTCATTGGCTTGGAAGGAAGAAACAACAGAAGGGGAAGGGAATCCGCATCTGCGAGGCCACAGATGCGGTAGATTTGTCTCATGTGCGAAAAGGAAAGGCCAGGTGTTTCCGCATAAGCGGACGTGTATCCGCAGAAGCGGGGTGCGCAAATGCGGACATGTGATTGCATAAGCAGTTGGGATTTAAATGAAGGTTGACAAAAGCGGAATTTTAACCGCAAAAGCGATAGACGCAGATGCGGTAATAGGACCACAGATGCGAAAATCACTGTTATTAGAAGGGTTTTAAAGCTCATTTTGTTCCGCGAGCTCAAGTCCATTTCCAACATTTTTAAGCAACCTTGAGAGCTCTTGGACGGAATTTGAAGGGGATTTCGACTAGGTGTGATTGGAGGTGAGTTCCTTGGCTAAATACATGAATCAGTGGTAGAATCTACATGGAAATTTGTGGAAATTGATCAAAAGAGGGTAAAGCTAGGGCTTGAAAATTTGGTATTTTAAAGTGGAATTTGAGGGGTGAAATGGACTCCGATTTTGGTAATTTTGATATGTATAGACTCGTGATGAGATAAGGAATCTGGTGATGTTAATTTTCTATTTTTTCGAGAAGTGGGCTCGGGGCTCGAGTTTTGCCAACTTCGTGAATTTTGATATTTTTCGAGTGTTTTCGATTGGGTTGTATTCCCTTAGCCTATTGTAACATATTCCTTGTGGTTTGATCAGATTCGATGCTCGAGGAGGTTGATCTGCAAGGCAAGGGCATAGCGAGCTAGGACTTTGGCCGGCTTGAGGTGAGTAATGGTTATAAATGATCTTCTAAGGGTTTGAAACTTGGATTTGCACCACGTAGTGCTATGTTGAGGTGAGACATACGATGCATGATGAGCGTGGGGTGCATTACTACTGGGGACTCATAATTGGTCCATCCCGATCGACGATTCTACTGTATTTTGACTGAGCCTTAATTAACATCATTGTAGCCTAGGTTAGTTGCCATGTTTGGGGCCTTGTGCCGACCTGTAGAACCCTTAGGGGAAATTGTACATAATTGACCTCACCTTCCCTACGAAATGGTTCGTGGGATGTGAGACAGCATGGTCTCGTAATTCAAAGTCACTCGGGATGAATGCGAATTGATGGTGTTATATGTTGAATGCGGTTACTATTATTCCTAGGGCAATCAGGGTAAGTCGAAAGAAGATGGATTGGTTAGCCATATATCTGTTGGCATATTGGTGGTATAGATCAATTCCCTCAGCATGATCAAGTTACGCGTGTGATTTGTGGCAATAAAGGTGAGGCCTGTCGTCCATCGTAAATGATGTTATTCAAGAGTATTCAATTATTATGGGCATGTTACGTGTAGGTAGATCCCGAAAGGTTTATGGTGGGTTGGACCACTACATAGAGATTTGCATATTCTACGGTTATGAGAATTCACCTATGTATTGCTATGGTTCTCCTGAAGTGAGTTAAGTGGAAAGTTTTATATGATGAAGTGTTAATCTAATAATGATTCTGAAGCTGTGATAAAGAGTGTGTTCTATCATATGTTGGCATGTTGGGTGCAATGAGTGGTATGGAATTTGAAGTGAAGATAGAGGTAACAACTCGGTATGGACAAGGATATCACGAGCTCGGATGAGCAGGTAAGAAGTCTCGACGTTTAAGGTAAATCGGTATGGTCTTCAGCGTCACCTGAGAACGATGTCTTGTGAAAAGGCTTTGCACCCTGGTTGATGATTTTTGATCGCTTTTCAGCGTTAGTGCGGTCGGTGGTTTGGAGGTACGACCCAGTTATTTGTAATGGTAGGTTGTGGCAGGGTGTCCCACAGGAAGATTGTGTAAGTATGGCAGTAGTCACTTGATTGATTGGAGACTTGAACCAAGTATGAAGGTTGGGACCATATCGTTGAATTGAGAAAATACGCCGGCACTCAGTCTATTGAATTGTGGACTACGGATGATTTCTCTAACTACGATAGATGTTCATATGTGTTACAAGTGGAAGATGAGTTGTTAGGGACCTTTGAAAGGTAATTAACCTAGTTCAGTGCGATCTGAATCGGCTTGAAGTTGATGGATGGATTAAAATATGAATATGGGCTCTATGTCAGGCTAAACGGGTTCATTTCAGTGATGCGCTCCTTATGGAGGAGGAGTCAGGGTGTTATCTTGTTGTCAGATATTTTATGCAGTGATACACTGTGTCGTGTGAGTTGTGAGATGGTTTGAGAAAATGCTTATGTGTTGAGGATCCGCGTAGAAATGATATTTATGGGCAAAATGGCTCTCAAGATTCAGATTGTGTATCGCAACTCAGTTGAGCTTGAGTGTTGGTAGCTTATAGCGCTATATGTCCCCTCAGGGACGGTATTATGCACTTAGCGTGCTTGTGACCGAAATTCGGTATTTTATATTATTGAGAAATCTAGATGTACACCTCTTTAGGTGAGTGTTATGTATGGATCGGTGGCATGCCGCCATCAGTGTGTTATTTGGATCGGGTTGTGCGCCGCAACAGTGCGATATTGAGCATAGTTTTCTATATGCTATTTTTGTATGTCTGGCTTCTTATTTTCTAAGGAGAGCACGTATTAGTGCGTGGGTTAGGCAACTCCTTCCAGAGTTCGTCTTCCTTTTGTACCGCATTTTAGCCTATTGGTACTTTGTGGCATCATATGAGACTTTTGATTATGTACGGGTTGGCCTATTGCCTAAGCGGTTCGTACTGGATGAGGTCACGCATTGAGGCAAAGTTATGCGGACATATGATATCGCGAGTTAGATTCGTGTATTCTGTCTCTATGATGGGAGATGGGTTCTCCGTCTTGTGTTATGGTGGTACTGGAGAGCTTGAGGTACGGCTCTTTTATTTGAGTCATTTTCATGAATTGAGTATGTTCGAACTGTTGATTATTGGTGCACGTGGTTATGCAAGTTGTGGCTTAGGCCGTATTGACGTGTCTTGTCACCAGGGTGGTATGTTTGGTCAAAAGAGATTGTTGGGATCATTAATGAATACAAATGGATTCGATTTCAGCATGTTTGACGGGTAAATATCGAGGTTCGGTTCAAAATTTGCTATGGTAATTGCAAGAGGATAAACGTCCTCATGAATGGTTGATTTGAGGAATGGATATGGTTTATTGCGTGTCTCATTTATCATTGGCAGTAAATGGAAGTGTTGGAATGAGACTTTAGTTGATAAGAGGTTTTCTATCGGTGTTTGGTTGTTGTGGGTAGCTGCTGTGAATGGATGTTATTGCTACAGGTGTTTGAGTTATGTGGTATATCATATGATTGCAGCCGAGGTTACAGGTATGGGTTATTACAGCTGGTTCGGGCTTATTCTGAATAAATATGTGAGGTTCTAATCTTGTGTATGATTTCTGAAAGTGAAATGTGGTTTTATGATCTATAGGCTGGACTGGATTGTGTAATTGTAGTTAAAATGTGTTATCGGAACTATATGAGATAAGGGGACGTGGTATCACCCCCGGGTTTACGCTTGGTAAGGTTATTCAGCCATTGGTTGGCTTTTTGAACAACTTTGAGTATGCTCGAGGACGAGCATTTGTTTAAGTTGGGGAGGATGTGATGACCCGACCTGTCGTCACATGAGTTACCACCCCGTTTCCCCCATTTTTTATGCTTCATTATCCATATCTCATATGATCGAGTTGGTTGGATTGATTTTAGAAGGAAATGAGACACTTAGTCTCTTTAAGGAAGGCTTGTTTTGAAAAAAGTCAACCGGATGTTAGCCTATGAGTTAGAGGGCTCGGATGTGATTTTCGGTAATTTGGTTAGCTCCGGGGGATGATTTGTGACTTATGGGTGTGATCGGAATTGATTTCGGAGGTTCGGTATAGAATTAGTCTTGAATTGGAAAAGTTAGCATTTTGGTAAATTTCGATTGATAGGTGAGATTTTTATCCGAGGGTCGGAACGGGATTCCGAGAGTTGTTGTAGCTTTGTTAGGTGATTTTGGATGTGTGTGCAAAATTTCAGATCATCCAGAGGTGTTTTGGTCGGGATTTTGATCAAATGCGTATTTCGGAAGTTTTTGAGAAACTTAGGCTTGAATTCGGTGAGAATTGATGATTTTAGCGTTGTTAGATGTGTTTTAATGATTGGAACAAGTTTGAATGATGTTTTAGGATGTGTTGGTGCTTTTGGTTGAGATCTCGAGGGCCTCGGGGTGATTTCGGATGGTCATCGGGATGAATTTTGGAGTTAGGAGACTGCTGTTAATATCTGGTATCTAGTATTTCCGCATCTGTGGAAAAAGAACCACAGATGAGGTTGCGCAGGTGCAGAAGAAAGATCGCAGGTGCAATCATTGGCTTGGAAGAAAGAAACCGCATATGCGGAAGGGGAGCCACATCTGCGAGGCCGCAGATGCGGTAGATTTATCGCAAGTGCGAAAAGGAAAGGCCAGGTGTTTCCGCATAAGCGGATGTGTATCCGTAAAAGCGGGGTAGCAAATGCTGACATATGATTGCAAAAGTGGTTGGGGATTTAAATGAAGGTCCGCAGAAGCGGAATTTTAACCGCAGAAGCTATAGACGCAGATGCGGTTATGGGACTGCAGATGCGAAAATCACTGTTATCAGAAGGGTTTTAAAGCTCATTTTGTTCCGCGAGTTTAAGTCCATTTCCACCATTTTTAAGCAAGCTTGAGAGATCTTTGATGGAATTTGAAGGGGATTTCAACTAGATGTGATTGGAGGTGAGTTCCTTGGCCTAAATATAGGAATTAATGGTAGAATCTACATGGAAATTTGTGAAAATTCATCAAAAGAGGGTAAAGCTAGGGCTTGAAAATTTGGTATTTTAAAGTGGAATTTGAAGGGTCAAATGGACTCCGATTTTTGTAATTTTGATATGTATAGACTCGTGACGAGATAAGGAATCGGTGATGTTCATTTTCTGATTTTTCGAGAAGTGGGCCTGGGGCTCGGGTTTTGCCAACTTCGTGAATTTCGATATTTTTTAAGTCTTTTTGATTGGGTTGTGTCCCCTTAGCCCATTATAATGTATTCCTTGTGGTTTGATCAGATTCGACGCTCGAGGAGGTTGATTTGTGAGGCAATGGCATAGCGAGCTAGGACGTTGGTCGGCTTGAGGTGAGTAATGGTTATAAATGATCTTCTGAGGGTTTGAAACTTGGATTTGCACCACGTAGAGCTATGTTGAGGTGAGACACATGCTGCATGATGAGTGTGGGGTCCATTACTGCTTGGGATTCAGACTTGGTCCATCCCGTTCGATGATTCTACTGTATTTCGACTGAGCCTTAATTAACATCATTTTAGCCTGGGCTAGTTGCCATGTTTGGGGCCTTGTGCCGACCTGTAGAACCCTTAGGGGCAATTATACATGATTGACCTCGCCATCCTTGTTAAAATGATACCCTCGGTCATGTTTCTAACTGTTTAATCTAATATGAAACGGCTTTGAAATAGCTAAACCAAAAGAAGAGTAATATGCAGGCTAGGATCCCTATCATATCTTTGTATGCCCAAGAGGCTAAGTTATATTGACTGAGAGGGGTTGAGAACCCAATAGTGAGGTTATTTGATATGTTATGAATCGGGTTGCACGTCACAGCAGCATATTAATACGGATCAGGCTTCACGCCGCAATATTATATTTGTTATTGGATCGAGCTGCACGCCGCAGCACTATATTAATACGGATCGGGCTGCACGCCGTAGTAGTATATTTATGATTGGATCAGGCTGCACGCTGCAGTAGTATATTAATACGGATCGGGCTGCACGCCGCAGCTATATATTTATTATTGGATTGGGCTGCACGCCGTAGCAATATATTAATACGGAACGGGCTGTACGCTGCAGTAGTATATTAATATGGATCGGGCTTCATGCCACAGTAGTATATTATTATTGGATCGGGCTACACACCACAATAGTATATTATACGGATCGGACTGCACGCCGCAGTAGTATAGCTCTTGGGCTGTAGGAGCCCCTCCGGAGTCTGCATACCCCCAGTGAGCGCAGTCGACTATTATTATTGGATCGGGCTACACGCCGCTGCAGTATGATATATGGATCGGGCTGCATGCCGTAGTGGCAAAATTATGATTTCGATTATTGTGAGGAATAAATGAATTGAGAATTGGCCTAAAGGATTTTACCTGACTTCTTCATTTAGTTGTTGTTTGAATGTTCTTAGTGCTTTGATATAGAATTGCATAGTGCCTTTTACAAAATTTCTTTCCGTCAGTCATTATTTATTGTTATTACTCACTGAGTCTGAGTACTCACATTACTCCCTGGACCATGTGTGCCGATACAGGTATTCTGGAGTCATAGATTAAGCTATTGCTGCTATTCATATCTCACCGGAGTCATCGAGGTAGCTGCATGGCGTCCGCAGACCCAATATCTCCCTCTATCCTCCTTACTTTCAGTATTTTAAACTATCTTTTGTTTAGGCTATTTCCCAGACTTGTATTAGAGGCTTTTGACTCGTGACACCAAATCGGTGGGATTTATAGTGATATTTTCTTGATTTTCGCATATTGTATCCACTGTTTCAGACTTATATTCCTGTTAAATTGATATTTAAACTCTGTTAATTGGTAAAGAACTCTATATGAGGGATTGATAGTGTTGAATTGGTCGGGCTTGCCTAGCATTAGGTTGGGCACCATCACGATCGGGGTTTGGGGTCGTGACATCTTAATCCCTAGAATTAAATCAGCAACTCCCATGTCGTTCATATCAAACTTGCTAGTTAGCATACGATTAGTAGCATTTTTGTTGGCAATGTTATTATTCGTTATCAGCATATCATGCACATATAAGCAAATAATAACTATGTGATTTGGAACATTTTTAATGTACACACATTCATCACATTCATTTATCTTAAAATCATTTGACAAATTTTGCATACCATTGTTTGGGTATTTTTTTAAGTCTGTGAAGGGACTTAAAAAGTCGACATGCCTTCTTTTCTTTACCTAGAACCACAAACCCTTCAGGTTATTTCATGTATATTTCTTCCTCCAAATCTCCATTCAAGAAGATCGTCTTAACGTCGATTTGATGATTTTCAAGACCATACACTGCAACTAATTCTACTAACATTTGTATGGATGTAATTCTTGTAACTGGAGAGTATATATCAAAGTAGTCAAGACATTCTTGTTCTCTATACCCTTTGACAACAAGTCTAGCCTTAAATTTATCAATAGTACCATCCTCTTTCATTTTGCTCTTAAAAATCCATTTAGAACCCAAAGGTTTATTTCCAGGAGGAAGATCAACCAATTCCCATGTATGGTTGTTCAATATAGATTCTATTTCACTATTGACTTCCTCTTTCCAAAACAATTATTCTGAAGAAAACATAACTTCTTTAAATGTTCGAGGCTCATTTTCCAATAAGAAAGTCACAAAATCTTGTCTAAATGAAGTTGACGTTCTTTGATGTTTACTACATCTTAGATCCTCCTAATTAAATGTACTTTCTTTTGTTTCTTCTCGAGGTCATTTAGATCCTTCATGAAGACTCACATTCCTTTTTATATGGTTATATATTTTCAAATAACGCAGCATTATCTAATTCTATAAAAGTATTATTATGAATGTCGGGATTTTCTTATTTTTGAACCAAAAATCGATATGCTTTACAATTGGTTGCTATCCTATGAAAACATAATCAACGGGTTTCGGTCTTATTTTTACCCTTTTGGGTTTAGGAACTTGCACTTTTGTTAAATACCCCACACTTTAAAATAATTCAAGTTGGGCTTCATTCCTTTCCATTTTTCATATGGAATGTATTGTGTTTTGGTATGGGGTAATCGATTTATTATCCGGTTAAGCATAAGAACGGCTTCCCCCCCACAAGTTCTGTGGAAAACCAGAACTTAACAACAATGTGTTCATCATCTCCTGTAATGAATGATTCTTTCTTTTCACAATTCAATTAGATTGGTGAGTGTAAGGGGCCGTTGTTTGACGAATAATTCCATATTCTAAACATATTTACTCAAACGGAGATTCATATTCACCAACCCTATCACTTCTTATCATTTTGATTTTCTTTTTAAGTTGCGTTTCAACTTTAGTTTTGTATTGCTTGAATGCATCTGTTGCTTCATCTTTGCTATTAAGTAAGTAAACATAGTAATATGGAGTACTATCGTTAATAAAAGTTATGAAATACTTCTTTCCACCGCGAGATGGTATTGACTTCATGTTGCAAATATCTATGTGAATTAAGTCTAAAGGATTTGAAGTCCTTTAAAATGTTTTCAAGAATGTTTACCATACTTCCATTTACCACATATTTGACATTTTGATTTGTCGCATTCGAACTTAGGAAATACTTCCAAGTTAATCATTTTCCGCAAGGTTTATATAATTAACATGACCCAAACATATATGCCATAATTCATTTGACTCAAGTAAGTAAGACAAAGCTGAAATTTTATTATTATTCTCAACAACTATCACGTTTAGCTTGAAAAGGCCCTCAGTAAGGTAACCTTTTCCCACAAACATTTCATTCTTAATTGTTACAACCTTATCGAATACAAAAACACACTTAAAACTATTCTTAATAAGAAGTCTTGCAGAGGATAAGTTCTTCCTAATCTTGGGAACATGAAGAATGTTGTTCAAAGTCACCACTTTGCCAAAAGTCATTTTTAGAAATATCTTCCCACATCCTTCAATTTTGGCCATTGCAACATTTCCCGTAGAAAGCGTCTCTTCGGGTCCACTTGGAGTATATGTAGCAAAAGCTTCCCTAACAGCACAAACATGGCGAGTGGCTCCACAATCAATCTACCACCCCTTAGGATTTCCCACCAGGTTGCATTCAAAAAGCATAGCATACAAGTCATCAACATCTTCGTGATTTTCAACCATGTTTTCTTGACCCTTCTTCTTGTCTTTCTTCGGAGCATGACAATATATAAATTTGTGTCCATCTTTCCAATACTCGTAGCAATTTCCATTGAACTGCTTCTTTCTTGGGTTGCTTTTCGGTCTAGAATCCTGTTTCCTCTTTCTCTTATTTCGAGAAGTATCCTCAACAATGTTTGCTCTCATTATTATTGAGTTTTCACGGCCTCTCTTTTCAGTAGCTTTGTTGTACTCTTCGATTCTCGATCGAACAATGAGATCTTCAAGGGACATCTCCTTGCATTTTTGTTTCAAGTAGTTTTTGAAGTCCTACCACAAAGGAGGCAACTTCTCAATCATCAATGCTACTTGGAATGCTTCATTAATGACAAGATCTTCAAGAAAATTATGTTAGTAAATGTAACACCCCGCACATTTGGATTAAGTATGAATGAGTTAAAGGAGTAGTAAGGATTATATTTTAGACATATGAAGTCCCAACAGGATGATTATGGGTGAAAATAGTTATTTTAGAATCAAGACGGAGAGTGAGGTGCATAAGATTTGACAAAACCGACTAAGTTTGCAGAAGGTCCGTCTTCCAGCACGTTTTACTAAACATTTGTAAGGAATTTTGGAAACCTCAAAGAATGAAAGTTGTAGGCCTTTAAAATAGCTTTCCAAGGATATATTGTGGAGCCCAAATAGAGCTTTTTGTAAAATATTATGGCCAAATTACTAAATATATACCACCCAGTTATTTTGGCGGACAGCGAAGCGAGCTCCCTTCGCCAAAGTAGACGCGGATTTTTGTCTTCCCTTGAATGTAATAGACAGCGAAGCGAGGACACTTTGCTAGAGTAGACGTGCCCCAGTCCCAGCTCTTTTAAGCCAATTTTAGGGTTCATTTTTCCCTATTTCATTTGGGCGAATTTCGGGGTCTTCTTCCACCTTTTCAAGACCTCCAACCCCTCCCACCTTTAAGGTAAGCAATATCCATTAACTTGGTGTGAAATTCCATCATTCTTACACAAGTATTGATGAAATCTGCTCATAAAACACATAGATCTCCAAGAAATTCCTTTAAGAACTCAAAGGAGGATTTTGCATGATTTCTTCCAAAAGGTAATCCTACACCCTTAGACTTACATGTATGAATTTATTATGGGTATATGAGTGTGAATTAAGTATTGGGACTCTTGGTGTGGTGATTAGAAGCCATAAGTTCCTAATATAAATATATAATTATTATAGAGATTGGAAGGTGTTTATTTAATGGAAGTTTATTGGTTAAGAGTGTTGTTTACTTTATGGGTGATGAAGAATAATATTGATTATAACCATTTGAGACTTTAGAATTTATCCAAGAGCAAAGGAATCGGTTATTGGGTGTAGAAACACCATTAATAGGGATTATGAAGCTTTATACTCACCAAGTGTTTGATAAAATGCCTAAGTGACCAAAACATGGATATTGTTGCTAATTTGGAATCCTTTTGAATTGTATTGATATAGATTAAAGTTGAAAGAGTTGGTGAATGTTGTATTATGCTCAAGAGAAGGAAGTTAATGTATGTGAGGCTAACTCTCTATGTTTGGGAATTTTAATTATTTTCCCTACACTATGTTTCTTTTACGACATATCAATTGCTTCATAAATATAGTTAAGCCTAGTTCCTTGAATAGTTGTAGAACTTCTAATCTCTAGCTTCATAACTCGTTCACGACTTTCATTTTGAAAATTGTGAGCTCAGTTCATATTCAATATAGACTTGGTCTTGATGTCCCAAAGTCTCAGTATAGCTTACTCAGCATGTCATAAACAGTTGAAGTTTCAGTGTTCACAACCAGTTCAAGAATACATGTCTCATTCTACACTACAACAAAAAGGGTGTTTAGCGGCAATAACAATAACCGCTATATCTTTTACCGACAATTGGTGTTTAGCCGTTGATGCTAGGTTCACTAAAACCTTTAGTGGCTATTGTCACAAAAGCTTGTAAAAGGTATTGTTTATTGCCGCTAAAGATTATGATCTTTAACGGCAATTATTTGCGGCAATTATAATGGCTGCTAAATCTAATCCATAACATCTAATTATACTGCTTTAGCAACCATATTTTATTACTACTAAATTCAAAATAATTGCCGCTAAAAGTTCACATCATTAACCGAAATTATTATGGCTACAAAATCCAATCCATAATAGCTAATTATTCTTCTTTAGCATCCATTGCCGCTAAATGTTCGCATCTTTAACGGCAATTGTTTTGTGGCAATTGAAATGGCCATAGTATCCCTTCTCAAAATATCTTAGTTTGTCCTTTTAGCTTCCATTCTAATGGCTAATATGTTTAACTAAATTGCCGCTAAAAGTCAATATCTTTAAGGGCATTTAGTTTTACATCAATTATGAATAGTTTAGCCACAATTAATGACAGTTACTACATTCGTACATAATATGACTCATATAATAAAATATATTAATATTAATTCAAAAAAAATATAATGTATCTCATTGATCTTAACAAACAAAAGGAAGTACTAATCAAAAATATTAATATCACAGTAACTTAAAACATAAAAATATATTATTTAGACTAAATAGCTAATGTCATTATATAAATAATCCAAATGATGGTCTTCAAATGATTTCCGTAACTTTTCATCATTTTGAAATCATTCACCCACTAAATTATCCAATATCAGACAGTATGACCTGAAATTATAAAATAACTGTGTCAAAAGAATATCGAAAGAACAAAAATGTTCCAATAATCTATTACCAAGTGCTTGTATAACACATACATGTGCGCATAAGATAAGAAAACGTCTGAAGCAATGACAACGATGCAGCACAACTAGAAGGAAGATACCAACACTAGCACATGTAATTCAGACAATTAACAACAATAATTGGAAAAAGAACTGCCATCAGAAAGGGTGAACTCTGAAACATTTTAAAGTTCCATCTTTCGTGTGTCAACAGCATGGAACTCAAAGCAATGACCCAAACGTTATATGGCAGTACAAAGAGCCAAAACAAAAGAAGCCAAAACATATAGACAAGAGGGAAACAATTATCATCAATAATGAATCAAGATGGGGAACTCTAGGTTAACTCCATTCAGTACTTTGTTCAACATAATCTAGAACTTCTATCAAAGTGGAAGTTAGCAAAAGTCACTTATCTCTAAATGGATAACATCACAATTTCCATCACAAATTTATAATTGGATCGTGAGGACATTACATGTAAAATCAAGGTAAGGACGTTCCTTGAACGGTCTCACTATTAGAATGAATCAATGTGAGCAGAAATTTACCCTACGCTGGGAAAAATAAGAAAAGGAATAGAAACAAGGGAAAATGGTAGTGAAAATAGAGGAGCAAGTTAAGCAGAATTATCATCTTTTATGCTTGGTTTGGGTTGAAAACAAGAATGAAAAGGCAAATAGTTTGACTTTTCATTATCACTGACTTAAGTTTTTGGGCAAAGAAGAAAATGATACTCTCTTATTTTAATCCCCTAATTGTTACAGCACCAAAGCAACAGGCCTGAAAAGACAGAGCAACCTCCATCCTTTGCTTAGTTTGGGTTGAAACAAGAAGACAGAGCAGTGTGGAGGAGTGATGTACTTAAGCATAACCAACGTCCAACAGAAGAGCGCTTGAATATGAAGAATGGAGGTCACAAGTATATAAGCGAAACACGTTTAGGTAAGTTAAAATAATCAGTGCTTCTTTCACTTTAAACAGAATACTTTCTTTAAACAGGAAATATGAAAGTTAATGTAGAGAAATAAAAGATTGTGTTTTCTTTATCTACACTAAATGGTGTAAGACTAAGACCATCTGGAAGATGGGTTTCTGAGATCAAGGACTCATCCTAACGTGTAAGATTATGGCTAGGAACATATGATACTCCTGAAGAAGCTGCTCGTGCCTACGATGAAGCTGCTCGAGCCTTATGTGGGGAAAATGCACGAACATATTTTGCTTCTACTCTCTCAAATCCCAACTCAGATCATGATCAATCAATAAATATGTTGCAATCAAATGATAGCAAACATGGTCTCAGTTTTTCTTCACTAAAAGCTAAACTAAGCAAGAATTTACAAAGCATCATGGCTAGGAACTCAGAAAATAAGTCGTCATCATCCAAGAATACAATAAGTGAACATTTCACATTTGCTAGAATTTTTCACTTCAAGAACAATTATCACCAATACCAAAGTCATCATATGAACATTAAAAAATAGATAAAGTTGTGCAGCCAAGTATTAGAGTACTTCCACATGTAACTAATAGAACAATAATAATGATCTATCATCTTGGAAAAATTCAAGTGTTTCGGATTGTAGCAGGGAATGGACTGCTTTTAGATAACTTGGGCTGGACTCAGATCCAGTGAATATTTTCTTGGATCAGATCTATTATTATGGCTCCTTCTAAGTTCTAGTTGGAACACTATATTTAGTATTTCTACATTTTTATGTTGAGCAAGAACTTGCTCAAGGTGTACATATCATATAAAGAAAAAACTACTGCTTGTGATGGACTCGACCTTTTTTCTTGGGAGTATTTATACTTTATGCACAGTTGTTTGATTCTTGTTAAGACATTCTTCTGTAACTGAACCAATTTGGATTTACTTGGAAAAACTATTGCAGTCCATATATTATGAGTGGTGGAAGCAGCAGCAGTAGCAGAACAGAAGGATCAAGAAGCAAGAGGTTTAAGGTTTCTTCTTCTGTAATGGTTCCTCCTACTTTTAGTGAATCTCCCTTACATAGTTCTATCCTTTGTGTATCAGTGACATGGATTTGGACTCATGCAAAAACTTCATCGATTAACAACTGGAGGTCACACGAAATTTGGAGCAAACAATGCAAGGCCAACTATGCGCAAAAGTGTAGGACATAGAACTAAAAACCTATCAAAATAGAAAAACTTAAATAGCACATAGCTAATATATTTAAATTTGTCTGCTACTTTCTTTCCTTCTTTACAAGAAGGAAACTCCTAGGCAGGCTATAATCGAAATATTCAACACAAGCTAGTATATCTTGTACTTCTAAAAATTCTCACAACCAATGCGACGTCAACAACAGTGAGGGAAATATAAAAGCAAGAAGCATCCAAGGTAAGCCTAAATACAACAAAAAATTAATTAAAATCGAAGGAGGAAAACTCAAATTATAGCGACGAAGGACAAAGATGAGTAGTACCATGAGAAGGTTGAGCGTTTTCAGCAACACTAGGCATTCTTAATGTCTGTGGTACTCGCTCATGTCCACTATTGGCATCAGGGATCTAATAAATATTAACATGTTAGATAAAAATACTTTTATATGATTAGAATTTCATTAAAAATGTCTAAAGCTTATGAAATGGAGTTACTTGTTCGCCTGAGGTGCCATTGCTACTTTGAGGCATAGATATATCAGGAATTACTTGTTTGTCTCATTTGGAGTAATTCTGATTGCATCGTATCCTGATTTTATTTAATCATTTTTATTTCTCCTTTAACTTGATTATCTTTTGTTCTAACCCTTGTATAACCTCATTAAAAGAATCATATGCAATAATATTTCCTAAGGAAGACCTACTACCCCATAGAATAAAACGAGTTGGACCAAGTCCTAAACCACGAACATACCTACTTTTTTTATTTCCCAACACCTGAGAATGCACGTTGCCTTCCCAAGCAACACTACGAGGAGGTTGCTTAGTAGATCTCTCACCATTGCTCATCCTTTCATTTATCATTTATTGACCAAAAATATACAATAAATCAATTTTGGAATTCATGAGCAAGAAAAAATGCACATTGTTTGATGGAGTCATCAAACCAACAAAATAAAATAAAGAATAAATCTTACGATTGTCTTGACAGAATCATCATCAAGTGGCCTACCATCCTTATATTTTTTATGAGTTAATAAGAAAATTTATGCTCGTGTAGGCTCAATCCCATTTACAGCCTAATACAATAAAAATGATATCAGATATGCATGATAAAAAAAAAAAGGTTTAAAATATTATAGTTTGTAATTTTCACGAGTTCACTTGTTCATTCATCAAGGTAGCAATACTTTTGGATCATCCTGTGTGAGGTCTTGTTTGCTTGGCCCTATTGTTTCTATTTGCTTGTGTACGTCTCTGTCATTGAAATAATAAAATGACATCTTATAAATTACAAAAAATTGAGCATAAGTAAAATCAAAACGCTATAAAAATAGGCAAACTAGGAGTGTTTTCAAGGTTGATACCTTAGCTTTATCAAAAAGCCAATAAGAGACAAGATCACTTCATTGATCTTTCGGTATGCGGCTTGGTCTATTTTTTAGCAAAGCATCTTTAGTCTTATATTTTTGCGCATACTCAGCCTTTAAATCACACTTGTAGTCTTTCCATTTCTTTCCTAGTGACTTTAAGATCCATGCTTCTCCACGTTTTGGAATAGAGAACTTCTTCTGAAAAATAAAAATCAACATTTAAAAGATAACATCACGCATAAAAGATTGAGCCTTTTCACATAATAATAATGATAATAACTACTCCATACCCTCACAAAATCAACCAATTTCTTCTTTTCCTCCTTGTCAAAATTTCTCCAATCATCTACATGTAGAGATGTTAGTTCTGGAGTTCTGGCAATAATTCCTAGAAAGCTAACAAGCTTTCGACCCTCTTTCCCAATATCTTGCTTACAGTTATTGAATGGTACATAAATTGTCTTTCCTAGCGGAAGTTTCCAAATATTTTTAAGTAAAGTAGGCACACGAACCTTTCTTGCTTCCGAATTACCTAGAATGAAAAATATCTAAATCATCCGGTGATTTAAAGAATCCACAGGCATCTACATTAGTATAACGCTACCGAAAGAGACTAGTAAATCATGAATATTACTGTAAATGTCAGAATAACCAAAAAAACAGCAATTTTCAATTTCCATAGATGACGAAATAAGAACCATGAAATTATTTTTCGTACAAACTTGATTAGCCTCACACTTCATTAAAGCAGAATGTGGCAATTTCACCACTAAAAGTGTTAATGCATCTACAAAAGAAAAAGAAAAAAGGTCAGGGTGTCATTCCTTTTGGATAGTGTCTTGAAGCTCAAGCTACATAGATGTTGAAACTACCAATTCAGCTCAGTATTTCCTGAGCTTAAGAAAGAGAACTACAATTACAGTGCTTGAATTACCACATTTAGTATTAGAACTGCTCAGATTTAGAAGAAACATCAATTACAAGTATCCTACTTGCTACTGTTATGTGGTTTCCATAATCCTATGAGATATTAGTCATGGCTTTAAAGGTTTCGCGTTCTGTTCCCAAGTATTTTTGCTGCTATTGATTCAAGCATCAAGTATATGTGATCATATTTTCTAAAGAAGCTGTGATTTGAACTATTAACTTGATTATCTTAATCCTAAAATACTGGTTGACACTAATCTCTTTCAATTAAAGATGGGTGCAAAGTCAACAACATTAACTGATCTATCAGGAACTGGAGATATTATGCTCACATGCTTTGTGAGCCTTTCAAGAAACAGAACAGTTGAAGTTCGTCGGGGTTCGGGCAAAAAACTAGACGATATACTTAGTTCAATGAATCAGGTATAAAAAATTGAGTTGCTGTGTCATTTTGTGGTCTTATCTGTTCCATCTCCTTAACAACCACTACATTTTTAGGTAGCTGAAGGGGTTACAATAGCTGGAGCTATGATTGCTTTAGCGCAAAATTACAAGGTTAAAATGCCAGTTTTAACAGCAGTTGCAAAGATTATTGACAATGAAGTAACGCCCACAAAAGCTATGTTTAAGTTGATGAATCTCCCTCAGGTTGCTCCCATGCTTATTAATTAATTTCTAAAATGGATTTTTCCATGTCAATATGAATCGAGAAAAACTTTTATACAACCTGTATTACTGACACCAATTGTTTTGATTCTAATATGCAGGTTGAAGAAGTTTAAACAAGGCACTGGCATTAGAAAGATGGCGATAGCTACTAGGTGAAACCTTAACGCAGCAAATTTTTAATTTTCACCTTCAATAACAGCACATGCAATGAAATAATGTTGTTCCTAATAGTTATTCATATTCACTTTACTACCTTCTGAAAGTTATGGGTTCTTTCATTTGTATGTGCTTCTAATTTATCATGGTATTCATTATAGGGAAATGTTGCATATAAGGGCAAGCAGTGGAACAAAACCGTAAGATACTACACAGAAGCAATAAAATTAAATGATAAGGCCACATACTATTGCAATACTAAAAAAGCAACAGATTGCAATAATAAAAAAAAAGGTATTACCTGAATCATCATTATGTTGAATCTCATTGCCCCCAGCAGAACTATTCGACTCATTTGATTGACCTCATGTGCTTGGGCTTCAGAGTAGTTATGATCATCTATCAACTGCTCAATATATGGTTGGGTTATAAAGTAATTTTGACCATCCATCAATTGCTCAATATAAGGTCGCATCTCTTCATCATCATTTTGTTCAATTACCAGTCGATTGCGACCTCTAGTTTGCATTGTTCCTTTTTCAAGATAAAAAAATTATCTAGCTACATTAAGTTATCACATGCAAAACACGAGGAAGCATCACCCTCATCTCAAGCTATGAAAAACAAACAAATACCAATTCGTGCATACAAATAATACTTTGCGATATAGATAGTTCTAGAGAAAAGAGGTATTGATGCACCAGAAAAAAGAATTGTCCAATTATAATAAAACCTTAGCATATTTCAATATAAGGCTACAACCAACAAAATATAAGTAAAAAAATCACAAATAATTCACTCAAACATCAGATCATTAACCAATACAAACATTGGAAATATAGAGATGACTAACAAGCATCTTTTATAAAACGGCTTAAATTGAAAGAAAAAGATTTATTTATTAAAATTTTTGAATTAAAAAAACAAATCCCTAGAAGATCTTAAATAATGCTTGCAAAAAAATATTTCATGAGTACCACCTATCTTATTCAGAATCATCATTTTCATTTTCAACATTATTTCCTCCCTCAACAAAAGCTTCACCATCATTTGGATAATCTTGAGAATGTATGTTCCTATCAATTAATATCCCATCGACTCCACTTCTTACCCAATCATTATACTCATCTTCTGGAATACTAGCATTTTCTAAGAGAGCTAAGTCAGTGGCATCACTCTGCTTTGATGAATCAAACTGATCAATATTTTTCTCTCCCATATCAAAAACATCTCGAGGTTTAATTAACCTAGGGACAAACCATTCATGATCTTGAGGATCTTGCACAAATATTACTTGTTGAGCTTGTTCTGCAAAAATAAAGGGCTCATGACGTTCTCGCTCGCCAGAGTCTGTCAAGAGTGAGAAGTTCACAAGTGTGAAACCCAAGTCGTCTTCCTTAACTCCTGTACATTTGGTTATATCCACCCAATCACACTTAAATAAGACAACCTTAAATTATTCATAGTAGTTTAACTCCACAACATCATTCAATCTGCCATAATATTTAATATTTGCAGACTTTGGAGCATTGACACTTGTAATTGCATAACTTTCAGTCTTTGAAACGACCATAACACCACTATTTTGTGTCTCCTTAAAATCTTCAATTTGCTTCGTTCGAAATCGATACCCGTTATTTACATCAAACGTATTGAATCTTTTCGCAATAAAACTAGGCCCTTGTGCAAGGACTTTAACGTCCGTTAAGATGTTAGATGTGACTATAAATGTAGATATTTCTACAAGGACAATAATTTAACTTAGCCAACGATTTAATCACTTACTTGCTCCTTGAACCACTCATGAAATGTATCGAAATGCACACGGTCAAGTTGATGTTGTGTCAAACGACGCTTACGATGTGATCTTTTGATTTCAGCAATATCTTCCCTATTGATGTAACTCACAGATATTATTTTGTTATCAAATAAGTCATACATATATTCAATAATAGATATAACATTTACTTTTTATATTTCTCAAGCACCTCTAAATCGCAATTGAAAAGCACATGCCGATGTGCTTGCAACCATGTTTTCTCATCCAACTCAAATACATCTACTCCACCATATGACTCCCCAATAGTAGGAAAAAGACATTTTTCTTTACTAGTAGCATGCTCAACGTCGTCATCGCATTTTCTTGAGCAATAAAATCTTGAATCCCCACCCTACACATATCGTGAGCAAAATGCCAAGCATTCATTAGCTATATATGCCTCTGCTATTGAACCTTCTGGACATGCACGATTACGAACATATGATTTTAATATACCCAAGTACCTATATGAAATAATGTAATATTATTAGTTTGATATTATAATTATTAATGACCAAGTATATTTAATAAAAATTCACTGATATTCTTCATACCTCTTAATTGGGTACATCCAGCGATAATGTACTAGCCGCACATGTTTAGCCTTAGTTGCCAAGTGAATAACCAAGTGTACCGTAACAGTAAAGAATCCTGGGAGAAAGAGTTTCTCCATAGTAGACAATATTTCTGGAATTTTTTCTTCAAGTAACTTTAACTCATCTAGTTTTAGCTCTTTGCTACACAGAACACGAAAGAATGTGCATAGTTCAGTTATAACTGAACTGACTCTCTTATCTATTGATCTCCGCGAGGAAAGAAGAAAAAGTTCTTGCATTATAACATGGCAATCATGAGTTTTTAGCCCAGATATCTTTTGTTTGCAAATGCAACGTGAGATAGTAGATGCATAGCCATGTGAAAACTTGGCATTTTATACTACTTCATAAAATAACTCCTTTTCATTGTGAAGAAAGTAGCAGGAAGATATGATCTCCCACTAGCTCGATATTGAGGCCATAAGCTTGGTCTTATTTTCATCTCCTTCAAGTCTGGTGGAGCTTCTAAGTTGTCTTTAGATTTTTTACCAAGACCCAATAGTGTATAAATTAAATTATCACACATATTTTTTTCTATGTGCATCACATCAAGATTATGGCACACCAAGTTAGACTCCAAATAAGGAAGATCGAAAAAATGCTCCTCTTTTTCCATGTATTTTTCATCACCCCACTTACCCCTTCACTCGACTGGCCGAGAGTAAACTTTATATCTTTAATTTGATTCAGCACCAGTGACCCAGATACTGGACAAGATGCAGATCTTGTTTCTTTAGTCCCATCAAACGATTTAGCATCATTCCTATATTTATGTCTCAATTTCAAGAAGCATCGATGCCCCATGTAACAAAACTTTTTGCCATGTCTGAGCCTTCTAGATTGAGTGTTTATGTTGCAAGAAGGGCATGCAAACCGACCATAAGTGCACCATCTAGAGAGAGTTCCATATGCTGGAAAATCATTTATAGTCCACATGAGAGTTGCTCGCATTTGAAATATCATCTTAGTAGAGGCATCATATGTTTCTACCCCGACATCCCATAATTCATTTAACTCTTCTATTAAAGGTTGAATAAGACATCAATATTATTGTCAGGTACTTTCGGTCCAGGAATAAGTAAGGACATAATGAAGAACTCTTGCTTCATACACATCCATGGTGGAAGATTATATGGCATTAAAATAACTGGCCATGTACTATGAACAGTTCGCATTGTACCACATGAATTAAACCCATAAGAAGCTAATCCTAGGCGAATATTGCGAGGATCTCTAGCGAATTCGGGATATTTACTATCAAAACTCTTCCACGCTTCAGAATATGCATGATGTCTTAGAACTCCATCTTTGTTGCGCTCTTCATGATGCCATCACATTGCTTTAGATGTTTCTGAAGACATAAACAATCTTTGCAGCCTTGGCTTTAAAGAAAAATACCTTAGGACCTTGGATGGAATTTATTTAACATTATTTTTCCATCTAGAAGCCCCCCAAATTTTGCACCCATTGACATTCTTACTAGCAAACTCTTTCCTAAAAAACATGCAATCATTCGGACAAGCATGCATCTTTTCATATTTTAAGCCCAAGCTTTCAACTATTTTTTTGGTATCATAGAAAGAAGGAGGCAATGTTTTCCCTTCAGGCAACACATCCTTCAATAGTCCAAGCAAAGCATTAAAAGATTTGTTTGACCATTTGAACATCCATTTTGTCTGATAGATATGCAGCAAAAAAGATAGTTTGCTAAACTTATTGCATCCAGGATATAGTTCTTCATTAGCCTCCTTCATGAGACGTTCAAACTTATCCACCTCTTTCACTAACATCAGTCTCCATGAATTGTGTAAAGTCTCTAAAGACATCATGTATCATTCTTCTCATATCATCGCTCCTTAAAGTTGATTGGCTGCGATTATTTACTTGAATATTATTTGATGCCTTTAGAGACTCCCCGTGACAAAACCAAGTATCATATAAAGGCATAATACCATTAACAACAAGATGATCATATATTGTAGCCCGATTTGCTTGATGGATAAGGACACATTCTACAAGGACATAATATTTTCTCTCCATCTTGTTTTTCAGAAAAGCCGTGGTTTCAAAAATCTTCTACTCATTCAAGTGTTCTTTACTAACTCTGTCACAATACATCCATCTCTTATTTTTAGGAATGTCCATGACATTTAAGATATTCTTTTCTTTTTTGCAATTATTATAAGAGCTAAAAATACATTAGTATAAAAAGGAGAAATTCTTAGTAAATTAAAAAACGAGAAAGAAGAAGACAAGATAATAGATAATCGAGGTTGATTCCATCATAAACAACTAAATGCTAATAACAAATGCATGTAACTCCTTTAAATTGACTTAAGTAACAAATTTGAATGAGTTATTCATTCAAATAAAGGATTAAATCGCAAAATCCTCATTCACATTAATAGCAAGGAAGAACTCACAGAGAAAACGAACTGATTTTAGTAACGAGAATCTAACAACTAAAATGTCTTTGCATTAGAAGGATTTATAAAAAATAAAACTTATATTCTCTTGCTACACATGTAATTAGGTTAAATTATAGTTTTCCTCAAAATTATGATTTCTAATTTATGAAGTGATACACTTCAAACTGCTAGCTTAGATTTGGTAGTTTGGACATGCAATAGAACTCTAGTTTTAATTCAAAAACAACGACCGAACTGATGAATAAGATACGTGAGACATAAGAAAATACATATTAAATTAACATTTGCATTACTAACTTACGTTAGGTGAGCGAACAGAAACTAACTTATCATTCCAACCGGAGAGTTTAATATTTAAACAAATAGATTTAAAATTTATCATTCTTTTTCTTAACAAGTAGTAATCTTTTAAGACATTCGTATAGTAAATCAAACATTGAGTAATACTTTCATGATTTAAAGTGCAAAAGGCGAAACTAGAATGAACAATATTTTTATAACAGAATCCAAATCACAAATATATCAGGAAAAAATTAACATAGTCAAATCAATAGAGCATTAAAACGAAGAGATCTCGAAAGCTAACAAATCGAATAGTTCACATCCACTTAAATCCACAATTCAAATAGAATTACTTTATGCTTAAATTAACATGATTTTCTTTAAGTATATTCTGCTATAAATAACTTTTAACAATCGAAAGTAAACATATAATATTAGGGAAAACAAAGAAATCAATTTAATTAGTTGCCCGCTAATTTAACAACATCCAATCACAAATTGCAACATAGCTGACACAAAAAATTATCGCACAAACTGCTATAGTAAGACATCATACATTGGCTTAGGCTCAAGAGTTAGGGTACCTAGTAAGCAGAATATTTTGATGATGAAGATAAAAAGTAAAGGAAAAGAACAATTTCAGTAACAATCTCCAAACCTACATAAAAAGAAAAAATTGAGAGTTAAACAACAGTGATGTCTTAATAACTTTTAAAGCAACAGTAAACAAAATTAGACATTTGACTGATTTCCTCCGTGTATGCTTAAATCTTTACCTTATCAAAAAAAATGCTCAAACTTATTGTCTACAAGCATTTCCTTCAAACAGTAAAGCTAAAGCAAATATATTATTTTAGTGAAATGCAATATTTTTGTGTTCAAACATTGCTAAATTTAAAGGTAGGATCATTGCTTATACAGAAATATATGAAATCTCTTATAATAAGGCTTAGCAATATATCTCATAGAGGTTTCTAACTTGTAATTAACTGAATCTAAATGTTTAAGCAATTGCAACCCAGTCAGAGCTCATCACCTGGCTGGAAGTATTCTCATTGGGAAATGAAAGGGGTTCCTCTTAGGATTGAAATAGGACCAAAAGATCTTGCAAATAATCATGTACGGATTATATTTTTATAACAACCCGACCCGTCGTCTTATGAGTTACCACCCCGTTTCCCCCACAATATGCTTCTCTATATTTCAATATCAGTATTTGAGGTGATCGGGTAGAATTGGATTGGTTTTAGATGGAAATGAAGCACTTAACCTCTTAAAGGGAAGCTTGTTTTGAAAAAGTCAAGCGGAAGTTGACTATTTTGTTAGAAGGCTCTGATGTAAATTCCGGTGATTTGTTTAGCTCCGGGGGATGATTTTTGACTTAGGAGCGCGATCGGAATTGAATTTGGAGGTTCGGTGTAGAGTTAGGCTTGAATTGGTGAAGTTTGAATTTTGGCGAATTCCGGTTGATAGGTGAGATTTTGAACCGAGGGTCGGAATGGAATTCCGAGAGTTGCTTTAGCTTCGTTAGATGATTTTGGATATGTGTGCAAAATTTTAGGTCATTCGGACGTCGTTTGGTCGGGTTTTTGATCGAATGCGAGTTTCGGAAGGTTTGGTTGAACTTAGGCTTTGATTTGAGGAAATTTGATGGTTTTAGTGTTTTTGAATGTGTTTTTATGATTGGAACAAGTTTGTATAATGTTTTAGGAGGTGTTGGCATTTTTGGTTGAGGTCTCGGGGGCTTCGGGGTGATTTCGGATGGCTAACGGGAACTTTTGAAGTTGGGAAAATTTCATAATAGACGAAATTGTAAATGAGTGTGCACAAGACCTCACTTTATAAAATCATATCTCCCCTTATATAAGGATTTGTGTGACCCATAACCTATCAAATTAAAGCCCTTTGAGTCTAGTATCCAACGCAGCAAACCATTCATCATTTGGAGGTGTATACAGAAAGTTATGATCATTTTTACTGGGCATGTGTCAGTAGCGCGGCCATAGCGCGGGAGCGCTAGTAGCCCGCGCTAATCGAGTTATCTTCTGCCTCACTAGCGTGGGATTAGCGCGGGATTAGCGCGGGCGCGCTAGTGTCAGGCCTCTAAATACACCTGAGGACGGGAAATGACGGACTTTGAGTCATTTCTCAAGCCAAGGGCTTCCCCAACACCCCCAATTCGACCAAGGCACCCAATTGCACTCCTAAGGTA
>MU693048.1:251995-278777 GCA_026770625.1 Nicotiana glauca
GAACATACTTATATATATATATATATATATATATATATATATATACTATTTTGAAAGCGGCTATACAATATCATTTTCCCTAATCTATACCATTTCCTTTACCCTAAGTCCCTTACCCTATTATTTCCTCTATCACATTTAAGGATAGATCATATTTAAAGATCAAGGGAATGAAGTTCAAATTAATGAAAAATAGAATTAGCTGTGATGATGTATTTTTTTTATACCGTTTGAGTGTTGGTGGCATACATTTGATCCCTTATTTTAGTTTTGTTGCATGTGCTTGTTGACACAAATTTTATGTTATAAATGGTGTTCGTCTTATTTTAGCTTCTTTTTGTCCATATTAGTAAGCGCGTTTATAGCGATATACTTTCCGTGGAATCCCGTAAATTTTCTTATTGGTGTAATCGATAACCAAATCGATAAGCCCCCAAAATCGGTAAATCGAAACCGAAAAAATCGAAATCTTATTGAAACGATAACGATAAGCATATGTACAAATCGATAATCAATAAGTAATTATCGATAAGGGTCAAAATCGAATCGATAAATCGAATGCACACCCCTAAACATGACCGAGCATACATGGCCACCCAAATTCAATCAAGCCTCATGTAATTACTTTGTGTGCGCGCATCTCTAAGCTATCTTTTGTATGGTAGAGGTAGTACACCAAGCCCCATGCTATTAGTTTGTCATTTTTATACTCGTCCTTCTGAACTACTAACTCTGATATCACTTGTTAGGTTTAATCAGTCCAAAAATATTCTTAATATAGTATAATATTATCCGATTTGGGACAAACCTACACAATATTTCTTGAGAGATCTCACACCATTAAAAGTATTTCTATATATTATGTATATCTTTACTTTTTTTCCAACACCATCATAAGACTTCATTCGAATGATCGCAATCTATGCAACTTCGAATATATTTGAACGTTGTTTCACGCTTGGAATTTGCAGAATAAGCATCTGAGTAAGCAAAAGATGAGTCTCACTCGATAAACACCCAAAAATTTATGTAATTCAAAGAATGACACTTTAAAACAGTGTATACTCCCCTAACAAGTAGGTGATTTAGGCAATTAGATATCTTTTCTGTCTTACGCAATTAATTAGAGGGAGAAAGAGTTTTTAGTTCTTGGAATATAAGATATTTTGACACCGTAAGGAGATTTTCTATATATAAACGAACATGATAGAGATGAATAAATTCAAAAATCACATGTTATACATCGCATATTTTGGTTCGGGCATGTTAATAGGAGAGGGACTGATGCCTCGGTGAGGAGGTGTGAGAGGCTGCCGTTGGAGGGCAAACGAAGGGGTAAAGGCAATCCGAAAAAAGTATTGGGAAGAAGTGATTAAGCGAAATACGACGCTTCTCCAGTTGATGGAGAGCACGACCATGGATATGAAGTTATTGAGGTTGAGAATAAAGGTAGAGGGTTAGGTAGCCAAGTGATGTCCTTGTTTGTCACAGTAGCATTGATATTTCACTTAGTGTCCTTCATGAACTTTTTTATCCTTAGATTGCTGTTATTACTTGTTGTTGCCTTGTTTTGGTCCTCTGATAGCGTTACTTAATGTTAGTTTTGTATTTTCGCTTAGGATGTCAGATTAGTTTGCTTGTTATTGCCTCTCCCCTTTTTTCTTCCTGAACTGAGAGTCTATAGAAAACAGTGTGCTGGTGGAAGCATTCCTCTATACTGAATTTTTTGTTGTTTTTGTTGTATACATCTTACTAATCAGGCGATATTAGGATACAATTGACACATCATAAATAACTGTTTTGCTGGTGGAAGCATTCCTCTATAAAGTATTGACGTTTGTTTATAATTTTATATCTTTAGTACATTACTTACCTTATATTTTGGTGTTTAATGATAAATTGTGCTACATTTGAGCTTAATTAAGTTTTTATGTTTTATGTGTAAGATCATTGGAATGTAAAAGGAAATGTTGGTCGTATAAGGGGGTGCTGATATTATTTGTCTGGTTTCTGTTGTTATGACAGACGTTTGTCTCTGAGCTGAAGGTCTCCCGGAAACAGCCTCTTTACCCGTCCGTGGTAGGGATAAAGTCTGTGTACACTCTATCCTCCCCAGAATCCCTCTAGTAGGATTACTACTGGGTTGTTGTTGTTATTGTTATGTAGTTGTACAAAGGGATGATGAAAACACATGAAAAGGCAAAAACTGGAGCAAGACAACCACCAGGAGCAGACCCGGCATCGCCTGGCTCCAGAGAGGAGAATCTCACGCCAAGCCTGGCCTCGCGAGGGCCCAGGCGCGCTCCGAACCTAGCTTCGCGAGGTCAGTGCCCAATGTCCCGCAGCTCGCAAATTATTGGTTTCCTCCTAAGTTCTGGACTTGGAGACTCCGACCCTAGATGATAAATACTTCCTAAACGTGATTAGTAGTGTTGGACTTATTCCGAAGACGACAAGGGCTTAGAAACACAAACGAAGCACAAATCATTGATTCTTCTCCATCTTGTATATATTCATACCTTTTATGTTTAAAAATAATATTTTCATTGTTGTCATGAACATGAGTGGCTAAAAAACTTCTTTGTTCTAGAGTTATGGGTTGTTATTGAATATTGTTCTTTGACGGTTGACGATATTACATATTTTTATTATATAAAATTTTTATTCAATCTTGCGCTCAATTATTTATTGCATAGATAACAATAGAATACTATCTGCACATTTATAGTTGAACTCGAAAATGAAAACTGTAGATTATATATAAGATTGAATAGAATAAGTTCTTGAATCTGGGTATACAGAATAAATTCTCGATTAGGCTATACATATTCTAATTGCCTTACTTAGTTATTTTTACAGGAGATATACATGCATTCTATTAACTTTGATTCTATAGACGTATAGTATTAGGTTGACTTGAATAGGCAAGCGAAGCATCAAAAGAACTTCGTAAGTATAATAAACCATTTAATCAACAAATCAGATAGATCAAGTAGTTAAATTAACCTAAAAATTCAATAGGAGAAACGTTAATTTCATAAGCTTCCCCATCCTTATTGAATTTGCTCCTAAGTGTTTGTTTGCTCTAATTGTAATCTTGTTCTTCTGATTTCTTCTTAGTTTTCGTAGTAATTTTGGATAATAAAAATTACAATCATGTTCTACAAAATCGCTTGAACAAATAACTTATAAGTAGTTTATTTTAGGCAATAGTTAATCATAAATCTTAGTGGGAATGATACTTTCTCATCATTTTATTACTTATCGATCACCACGTATATTTGTGTAGGCGTTTGGCCCCAACAAGTATGTGATTTTACTTTGTTAGATATCTATTAATCAAATGGATTATTTTTTAAAGCGGCTTTCATATAACAATAACTATTTTTATTGGTAAATACGAGGTATGACTTACTTAAACTGAACATGTAAAATGAGTAATTCTTAAAACAGAATCTTTTTCAGGATTATGTATTCTATGTTGACTTTTGTTATCATTGTTATTCTTGGTGACCCCGTTTAAACCACCCTTTGATCGACACATTTGAAGCAAGCTGTCTGTTTGACATTCCCCTGATCACTTGAAAAGATTTGATCTCTAGCTCGTTGAAGAAGAATCAGGAAGAGAGAATAAATCAAGGCATTGACATATTGATCATCTGTCTAACAAGTAGGACCTAATAAGATGGATCAAGTCAATTTCTCAGATATTTTTGATTCCCACCCTTTACGAATGCCTTTATCTGTTCGCCCTAAAATCCGAGTAATAATTAAATTTGTATTGTGATTTTAAAGATATACGATTTAATCCAATACTAACTGATGAATAAGAAAACAAATGTATAAAATAAAGAGTAAGTCAAGTCAAACTGGTATGTAAGCTAGTCTTGACCTCGAGTTATGGCGACTCGAGGTAGATGAATAAGAACAATAAAATAATAACAATGAGATTCAGCTGAGCAGTAAGCAAGAAAGTAATGTATGTATATTTTCTTGTCAATGATTGATGTGTTACAAATAATTGGGATTCCCTTTATATAGTGGGGGAATCCTAAATAAGGTAAGTTTTTAATTACAGTAGGTAATCTTTTCATACAGCTGTTTTCATACAGCTGTCTAACCGTCTAGTAAAAATTCGTTCCAGAATTTACGCCGTGATCTTAGGGCCATCGCGGGAATCTCGCTCTTTCTGTTATAAAACCATTAGGCGAAATACATAAAGTGCCCCTTAAAATTGTCCTCAACGTTCACTTGAACACTTTAACTTGGCATATGACCAGACAGACACTTATATTTAACACAGGTGTGTCTCGTGAACACTCGAGTTCAACAAGCCTCATGTGTGAGTTACACTCGCTGATAACATGTCAATCTGACAAATTATTGAATGTCATGTATATTTCTTGAATATATTATAGTTTATATTAAAAATACTTGTAATTCTTTAATTAAAAAAAGAAGAAAAAGACTCATTTCTCCCTCCCAGAAAAAAGTGAAATCCCCGTCTTCATAAACCTTACGACCTCATCGCTCCACCGTACATTGTCCAATTCAAACAAAGATCAAAAATAGAGGGAAACAGAACTAAAAAATAAAGCGAACATGGAACCAAAAAAATGAGGAGGAAGGCCGCGCACAACGGTGGTTACCGCAAGGAAAGTGGTGGAAGAAATCGTCTCCGTCGTTGTAACACCAGCCACCAGCAAAACTAAGATGGAGACACAAACTCTAACCCAAATCAAGAGTCAGCCCACTGTTGAAATCATTTCTTCTTCTACCAAAGAATCATTTGAAGCCCCAACTCAAGTATTTGGTTGTATATTAACCCTTACGCCGCCGGCTACCAAAGTCCGCTTCACTTTTTTTTCTTCTCAAAACCAAATCAAAATCGTGCCAACCCACTTGATTTATATTATCACCGCAAAGAACCAATTGTCATATCTAATTGTGGTGAAATTGGAAGGTTTTACATGAGTTTTTTTTTCAAGATTTGGGGTCAATTACGGAGATTGAAGGAATTAACAATGGTTCGGTGGTGATGTAATGGTGGAGACATGTTATTTTTGTGTTTGTAACTTTGTTTAGTGGTTGACATTGGTTGTGGTGGTGATGAAAGTTGTGTCCTTGATATGCTTTTTTTCTAGCATGGAGGTGGAGGTGGAGAAGATTGTTTGGGGTAGAGGATGGTGGAGGAACTTCGGAGTAGAAAGAGGTATGAATTAGGTGGGGTCCATATTGATTTTAGGGAGAAAAATAGAACATAGCTAATTTTAAAGAGATTCACGCGCTCAGATCTGAGTATAACACACAATTTTTGTCATGTCAGTGTGAAGGGTTTAAGAGATACTGTTCTTCCAAGCATAGGTGTCTATCTGATCATATGCCAAGTTAAAGTGTTCAAATAATAGTTGGAGACAACTTAAAAGGGCACTTTATATATTTCGCCAAACCATAACGGTATTATCTCGAGGTTGGTCATACTTGGCCTCAGTGTTCATCGAGTACTGCGATCTTTGAGTCTTGTATTCTGCCATCGGGTTCGAGCTAGGTCCATATTGAACTTGTTCTCGACGCGACCCCTCGAGCCTACAAAATTGGGAACACCTGATTTTTACCATATACAGATAGTCCTTGCATTTCTTAGAATAAAATGATAAGAAACGAAATGAGCATCGATTTTTTGGTGTACTTGATGATGATGTCATTCTCGTGAGGTAGGCGCTCGAAGTGACAGAAACCACCTGTCGGTTCGCTTCCACAAAACATTAAATGCTTCATCAGTGGTGGTCGGCCACTATCACCATCGAACCGTAGACGCTTGCCTCTTTCCCTCTTCATCTTACTATCCTATTACCTGTTACTCTCATACTTTTAGTGACAAAAGATGTCAAGCTCCACCTATTTGCGCTTCCTCCAACTCGAATCAATGGCAAAAACCTCCAAAACTGTTCCTCAAAAGGAGAAAGCTTCCTCCTCCTCTTCCCAACCGGCCAGTGACAAAGCATCGGCCCTTCACGAGATCATTCCCAGCCCCTGTGTCATAAAGAAAGACTTCAAAGTTGAAAATCCCCCCGATCCCTGGTCGATGTGAGCATGTATTGAGGTATATTTGCTCGATAAGGGAAAAGAACCTCAAGGCCATGAAGAAGGAATGTGGCTGGGGGGAGGGGGGACAAGGTCTTGGTACAGATCACTGCCCCAGAGGAGAGTATCACTACTCATGTGGAGGGGTTCTTAAGTGTTTACTCTTACCCCATCATGTTGGGTCCTCTCAATCTAATTGTGATCGACTTTTGCAAGAGGTATCAGGTCACCCTCGGCCAAATCCACCCTTATTTGTAGCGTATAGTGATTATGCTTTGCTATTTCTCCAGCAAGGCCGAGGTGCTAAAGTTCACCCTCAATCTCCTCATATGATTGTATCAGCCTCAACTTTTCCGAGGTTTGATCAAGCTCCAACGCCAATCGACCAAGGCCTTCTTTGCTAGCAATGACGAGGATAAGGACCGAGGCTGGATGAGCTGGTTCGTACGAGTGAGGACCTTTGATGCCATCCCCGAGGGGAAAATTTTGTTCCTAGATCACTACCCCAGAGAAGAGTATCACTACTCATGTGGAGGGGTTCTTAAGTGTTTACACTTACCCCTTCGTGTTGGGTCCCCTCAATCTAATTGTGATCGACTTTTGCAAGAGGTATCAGGTCACCCTCGGCTAAATCCACACTTCTTTCTGGCGTATAGTGATTATGCTTCGCTATTTCTCCAGCAAGGCCGAGGTGCTAGAGTTCACCCTCAATCACCTCATCTGATTGTATCGGCCTCAACTTTTCGGAGGGTTGATCAAGCTCCTACGCTAATCGACCAAGGCCTTCTTTGCTAGGAATGATGAGGATATGGACCGAGGCTGGATGAGCTGGTTTGTACAAGTGAGGAAATTCTTTTCCCTAGTAGCTTCTAATGTTCCGTTTTCGCATTGTGTGATGCCTTTATCTTTTTTGCAGTGGTTTCTTGTATGCCTCAAGCGGTCGCCGACCTCGAGGATTGGAACGTAAATTAGCTGCAACCTCTTCATATGATGAGCGCCGATGTCGTGAATTGGTGACGGGAATATAGGAAGCCAAACACCACGGTAAGTTCCTCTCACAAGTTTTCAATGCTTTCCCTTTTACTGGATACGTTACTTTACTCAAACCTATTTTTTATTCATGTAGGCATTGGAGATATCTTTGAAATGAGGCCAGCCCCGCCTGCGGAGGAGACCGAGTCCATGATTCAGAAATCGGGGAAAGATAATAAGAGAAAAAGGGTTTCGAAGCCTGAAGACCCCAAGATGGAGGGGGTCCTACTCAAAGATGTAGGATAAATCTTATCCATGTGGACATAGATTCAGTCCACCAGCTGAACTATGAAGAAGAAGACGAGGGCGAAGAATCGGCGCTGGTGACCCGAACTAGGGAACCGGCCGAAGGCGCTAAGACCTCCAAATCGGAGACCACACTTCTTCATGATCAGGAGACTTCGAAGAAAGACGCGGGAAAAGCCCATGAATCCCCCAAGGTCGAGATTGTTCCTCGACCATCAACAAACACACCAAAGGGGACAGGTTTCGAAATCCCCATAGCTGAACAGAGTGCCCCGAGCGATTTTCTTGGGGCCATGAAAAAATTTCACTCTCGTCCTCTACCGGCTTATTTCGAGGAGGCAATAAGGCAAGCCCGAGCTCTGTGAATGCCTGACTTAAGCAGAGTCCCCGGTGAAGATTATGCTTAGCAGGTTGCTTTACTGGGGTCAATGATGTTGCCTATTTTAACGATGCATCTACTCTCTTCGAAGAGGCTCAATGTCTTTTCTCTCAAGTAAGTATTAATTCCTATCGTTGCAATATCTTCTTCTCCCCTCATCCTAACTGATATCTTTTCTTTTTTTGTAGGACTTTACCAGGTTTAGGGCCGACCTGAGCCAATGCAAGGCCGAGCTCAAGAAGACATGGGATGAAGGGAAGGCCTTGAAGCTCCTTCGCAGTCAAAAGAAATAAGAGCTCAAGGACTTATGGGCTGACTTGGCCAAAGCTCGTAAAAATGAGGCTGAACTAGACAAGCAGGTAACTGTTATTTTGAAAGAGTATGGTCTACTTGACCCAACTGTGGAGGCTAATAATTCTGTGTCTCAACTGCAACAAAAAATGGAGATGATCGAGCTTCTTAGAGGGGAGGTCGATCAGGTTAAGACCAGCTGCTACCGGTGGAAGGAAAATATAGATCGGATTGCTACAGAGAAAGAGGTTGCTCTAGCCAAACTGGCCTTGGTTGAGACCCACCTCCAGGGTGCTAAATAGAAAATTTTGGCACAAGACAAAAGGATCGACATGATCGAGGTCAAACTTGCCGGTCGGGGCTGAGGTTGCTGAAGCCAAGGCTGAGGTCGAGAAGACGAAGGCCATGGTTGATAAAACATTTGCTGTGTACTTAAGGGATTCCGAGGCTGCTCAAATAGTGCTAAGGGAAGCCTCTGGCTAGGGGAAACGTAGCAATAATTTGGTCAAATTCTAATCCCGGAGGGAGACCCTCAAAGAAATCCATGCTCGAGGTTTCTACCTCACCAAAGAGATAAATCAAGCAAAGGTGCTCGAAGCCGATGCCAAGTTTCTCATCTCCTCCGATGTTGACGATGATGATGAAGGTATCTAAGGCATGTTTGATAATGAAGATGGGCCCGAAAAGGAAGCTGCTCCCAAGGGAGAGACCAGCCCTGGGCATAGATAGAATTTTTCTTTCTCTTTTTGTAAGACCTTTTGTCGGTCTCTTGTACATATCCTTTTTCAAGTATATAAAAGAAGAATTTCCTTGAACGTTTTGAACGGTATGTTTGAGATTATATCTCGGACGGTTTCTTTGAAGTTCGAATAAGGTTCGAACTTTGGGGCATTGACCCTTAAGGGCTTGTGCCGGATAATGGTAAGTCCCGGAGCCATAATCAAGTTATTATTTATTTGGGCTCGGGATAATCAAACCTTTAGATTAGGATAGGGTAAGAATGAGACTCGAACCCTAAGTGTATCAGCCCTTAGGCTATTTTAGATCGGGCTATTATGGCCTCTAATAGATGGCTATTATTTCCCTTTTTTGGCTTAGAAGACTTAGTAAAAATTTATTTATGCCTTGGCATGCAATTTTTTACCCATTGTGTTTTTTTAGGGTTTTGTATCGATTGGAACTCTTTTGTTTTTAGTGCCTTAGCACAAATTTGTATTTGAATATTGTGGTCCTCTTAAGGTTTTTCGAGGACTGATTTTATCGAAGCCCTTTGATTATTTTGCCGAGGGTAGCGTTTATTAAATGATTTTTAGAGAATTTAAAGGCATGTTCTTATTGCGGGATTCGCACATCTCTGAGCCACGTTATTTCAGCCATAGACTTTATTATTGCCGTATCCTTTGGGTATGCCTTTTGAACTTGTTTCCCGATAACATTTTGAACTTGTTCGAAATGTTTGTTCCCGAGTATCATGGTCCTTTACATCGAGGGGTGCCTCTTTGAGGTATTATGAAATCAAGTTTAGATAACTCGAACATGTTGACTGTCGATGATAGCCCCCGAGTATTCGAGGTGTACTTGCCTTTTGGCCCTTGGGCCATTTTTCACAAAATCACAAGTGTGGAGCTCATATAGTAACAAATTTCTTTGAGGCACAAACTATTTGATATAGAAAGAATATTTCTTTGAATAATTCATACATGCATACATTTCCATCGAGAATCGACTTTTCTATATAGACACGGTCTATCTGACCGTTTGGTCCATTATGAAGTTTTCCTATCGAGACCTTCTTTGTCGTGAAGTATTTTTCTAAAAAATATAACCTCCGAGGGTGATGCCCCCCCCCCCCAAGAATTTGAGGTTGATTGTAAAGAAGCCTCGGATAATGTTGAATTCTCCTTAGGTAGCACATAGTTGTTGCCTTGTTAAAAACCTTGCTGGAAAAACCCATTTGCGGTAAAACCCGATCTATGGGAAAAAGAGTGCAATGTGTGCTTTAAAACCTAAGGTATTCATGTATAAGGGGTCCCTCGATGTCTTGGATCGAACAGTTGCAAGAAGTTAGTCTCAATTACAAATGGAAAAAAAGGAGAAAGTCATACCTCAGCAATAATATCGTTTGAGTAGTGAGATATTCCAATTGTTTGGAAATTGCTCGCCTTCCACCATGCCAAATTTGTAAATTCCTTTTCCGATTACTCCGATGACTCGATATGGTCTTTCACAATTCGGACCTAGTTTCCCTTCATTCGGGTCTCGAGTATTGAGAGTGACTTTACTTAGAACTAAGTCCCTGACCCCGATGTGGTGAAGGTTGGTTCTTTTATTATAATATCTCTCGATTATTTGTTTTTGTGCAGCCATACGAACAACTGTATCTTTGTGTTTTTCATCTAATAGCTCGAGGCTAGTATTCATAGCCTCATGATTTGATTCCTCCGATGCATGTCAAAATCTGGCGCTGGGTTCCCAAATCACAACTGAAATTAAGGCCTCGGAGCCATATACTAAAGAGAATAGGGTTGCCCCCGTGCTGGACTTCGATGTCGTTTGATATGACCAAAGAACCTTGGGCAGAACTTCTCTTCATTTTCCTTTAGCGTAGTTCAACCTTTTATTTATGTTTTGAATAATAGGCTTGTTTGTTGATTCGGCCTGACCGTTTTCTCTCGGGTGGTACGACGTTCATAAGATCATTTTTATTTTATGTTCTTCGAGGAACTCCGTTACCTTGTTGCCGATGAATTGCTTCGCTTTGTCACATACAATTTCGGCAGGTGTCCCGAATCGACACAAGATGTGGTCCCAGAAGAAGTCTATAACTTTTTTTTTCTCTGACTTTTTCGAAGACTTGTGCTTCTACCCATTTAGAGAAGTAGTCATTAATGAACAAAGTGAATTTAGCTTTAGCTAGGGCCGTTGGTTGAGGGCCGGCGATGTCCATTCCCTAGTTCATGAAAGGCCATGGGTACAGGACTGAATGAAGTTGCTCCTCGGGCGGATGAATCATCAGCGCAAACCTTTGGCATTTATCACATTTTCTAACAAACTCCTTAATGTCCTTTTCCCTGATATCCCAGTAGTACCCTGCTCTAAAAATTTTGCAAATGAAAGACTCAGTGCCGGAGTGGTTTCCACAAGTGCTTTCGTTGATCTCTCGTAAAACATAATCGGTGTCCCCCAACCCTAAACATACTGCCAATTGTCCATCTAACATCCTTCTGTATAATGTTCTGTCTTTTCCAATGTGAACCTAGCGGCCTTAGTTCATTGAGCCGTCGAGTCTTTATGGTCCAAATGGAGCTTTCAATTTTTCAAATATTCAATATACTTATTCCTCCAATCCCAAGTCAAATTTGTAGAGTTTATCTCGGCATGACCCTCATCGATCGCAGATCTCGATAATTGGACGACAGTCCCCAAGATAATATCATCTTCCTTAACTGCTGACCCAAATAGAGGTCTGATTTAAATTATCAGGTACAACATCACATTTGACAACTAAGAAAGGTACAACCCAACCCAAGTTTGCGAGTGCATTGGCCTTACTATTTTGTTCTCGAGGTAAGTGATCTAGAGTGCACTCCTTGTAGCGGTGCAAGGTTACCTATAGCTTGCCCAAATACCTTTGCATCCTATCCTCTCGAACTTCGAATCTTTTGCTTACTTGGTTCACCACCAATAAAGAATCGCACTTGGCTTCAATGACTTCTGCCCCCAAGCTTTTAGCTAGCTCGAGGCCTGCAATCATGGCATCAGACTCGACCTCATTGTTAGTCAGCCTAGAAGTTTTTATAAATTGTCTAATAGTATTACTTGTGGGTGGCTGCAAAACAATGCCAAGCCCGGAGCCTTTTACATTTGAGGTACCGTCCGTGAAAAGGGTCCATACTCCCGATGATGTACCAGATTTTAGTAGAAGTTCCTTTTCCACTTTGGGTATGAGGGTTGGCATAAAATCGGCCACGAAATCTGCTAAAATTTGAGACTTGATGCTCATTCGGGGTTGATATTCAGTATCGTACCCGCCAAGTTCGACGGCCCATTTGGCCAACTAGCCCGATAATTCGGGCTTGTGCAAAACATTTCGGAGCTGATAAGTGGTTATCACACATATGGGGTGACACTGAAAATATGGCTTTAATTTTCTAGATGCACTTATTAATACAAGTGCCAATTTCTCTAAGAGTGGATATCTAGTTTCAGCATCTCCTAAAATCTGGCTTACATAATAGACAGGGAACTGCATACCTTGCTCTTCTCAAGCTAGCACACTACTTACGGCTATTTCGGACACTGCCAAGTATAAGCACAACTTCTCATCCACCTTCAGAGTGTGAAGTAGAGGTGGGCTCGATAAGTATCGCTTCAATTATTCCAATGCTTGCTGGCATTCAGGGGTCCATGCAAAATCATTTTTTTTTGAGTAAGGAAAAGAACCTATGGCTTCAATCGGATGACCTCGAAATGAATCGGCCCAAGGCGGCTATCTGTCCTATTAGCCTTTGTAAGGCTTTCATAATATCTACGATGGTGATATCCTCGATGGCCTTCATAATGTCCGGGTTGATTTCGATTCCCTAATTGATACCATGAAGTCGTGGAACTTGCCCGAGCCGACCCCGAAGGCATATTTTTCTGGGTTATGCTTCATGTTGTACTTCCTTAATATTTTGAATGTTTCCTGTTTACCCTAAAATCCAAGTAACAATTAAACTTGTATTGTGGTTTTAAAGATATGTTATTTAAACTAATAGTAACTGATGAACATTGAATCAAATGTATAAATTAAAGAGGAAGGCAAGTCAAAACCAGTATGTAAGCAAGTTATGACCTCGAGCTATGGCGACCTCGAGGTAGGTAAATAAGAATAATACAATAATAACAATGAGATTCAGATGAGCAGTAAGCAAGAATGTAATGTAAGTATATTCTCTTGTCAATGATTGATGTGTTACAAATGATTGGGATCCCATTTATATAGTGTGGGAATCCTAAATAAGGTACGTTTCTAATTATACCAGGAAATCTTTTTAGACAGCTGTCTAACCGCCTAATTCAAATTCGTTTCGAAATTTACATAGTGATCTTACGGCCATCGCGGGAATCTGGCTCTTTCTGTTATAAAACCATAACGGTATTATCTCGAGGTTGGTCATACTCGGCCTTGGTGTTTATCGAGCACTTCAATCTTCGAGTCTTGTATTCTGCCATCGGGCTCGAGCCCGATCCACATTGAACTTGTTCTCGACGCGACACCTTGAGCTTACAAAACCGGGGACACCTTATTTTGACCATATACATTATCCCAATACTATCACCGTCGATTGTCCCATATGTCTGCCCATGCACCAGTATCAAAGCAGGCCGGAGCTAGAGTTTAAGGTGCAAGTTTGGCCAAACCCAGTATTTTAGTTCAAACTCTGGATTTGGCATAAGAAATCCATTTAACATGTATAAACTATCAATTTTGAATCTAGCAACTTAAACGAGCTAGAATTTCAAAATCATAAACTGATCAAATCCTGCCTCCGCCTCTAGTCAATTTAGAATCTAGTAACTTCAACTTAGTGTAATTGTTAAAGCAAATATGCTGAGTTTTCTATTCTAACGTCTGTAAGTTGGATTAATTTGATCCGGTGATATATTAGTTGAAAGTTAGAGTAATTCGGTTTGCAACTGGGTGTGACTTTCATCTACAAAGTCAAACTGATCATGTTGCAGTTTGGTGCGACAAAGAGATGGTATGAAAATCCTTCATATAAATAATTATGTCTTGCCCATTGTTGAAGTTCACGAGAACTATATACGAGTTCCATCAACGGATTGGAAGAGAATGTGAGTGTTGAGGTTGGATAACTTATGTTGTGAAATATATGGAGAGAATAGTTAAAAAAGAAAAAGTATAGTATATCATAAGAGAATAATAAAGTAATTCGATACACTTGTGAAAATTCATAACTGATATTTGTAAGGTATCTATCTCTTGGGATGTTTTTTCACTTAATAAGAGTGTGATCTCTACTCAAATTCTTGCACATTTGTAAGCATTTCTCTAACTTAATTGTAGATTTGTTGACACTATAGTTCATATAAATAATACTAACCAATATTGATTCATGTTCCGACACAAGGAGTACTTGATCAATTGTATGAGACAAAGTTTACGCATGTACGAGACAGGCTGCAAGATGAAATGAAATTTTGCACAGATTCACAAGATGGAAGAAATTCACAAATAGCCGTTTTGAGAATCTGTAACCCAAAAATTAGCCACGAAACTAAATGTAATTGAAAAATAGCTACCAAATAAATTTTAATGAAATTAGCCTTCACCTAAAACAATGACATAGATTATGTTCTATGTGATTGGTTCAATATTTACCCGTAAAATGATACAGTTGAATTTGTTGCGTGGTTTATACACAAGCAAACTTATTTGATCCCAAAATAATAAATAAATTAAATGAAATATAAGACTTAGCATTGAAATCGAAAGAAATAGCAAGCCTGGTTCTGAGAGCGAAGCTTCCGAAGACAGCGATAAGAACAGTATTAGACGGAAAATAATTATATTATTCAGCTTGATAGCAGAATGTAGCTTAATTTTTGCCAGATATTTCGTGTGTTACAATGGTTGTTGAAGTTCCTTATTATAGTCATACATAGGGAACAAGATCCTATGATCAAACCTCTCCTAAATGGCAATAACGAGGATCATTGATGAATATTTAACGGTAAGCCATGAATGCCAAAATTATCTGCAACAACTGCATATTTAATACTTCGGAATATTCTTCATTAAATGTCATCTGGTGACAAATATTCATTTATTTTTGTTCACTGCGTTCCCTTCGGGATCTACCCCATACAAACCGATTGTTATCATCGGTCTTGATTTTTACTCCATTCATCTACTATCTGCCTTCGGTTCTATGTAATCATTCAAGCATTTAATATAAGCCAATTTCACCCTATACAGATAGTTCCGCTGCTTTCTGGTGGCATATCTTTGTTTCATCAGAATGTTGGGCAAAATTCTTTTCTTGGCAAAAATTTTTATTATCCCTTCTGAAATGTTTCTGATGCTTGATAAGACGGACGTCTCCTCACATTTAATACCCCGAATATTTATTAATATTTTTTCCGATTCTTGAAGTAATCATGACCATGATTTTAGCCGTCTATACCTTAACTTATACGCCTCATTCTTCTTCTTTTATTTCTAACAACTTCACAAACTTTCTTAACCTCTTTATACTTAACTTCATTCCGCTTGCATCTTTTTCTTATCTTCTTCAAAAAGCTATATCATCTTCTTGTTACTATGTCTTCCCCTACTAAGTCTTCCATCAACTCTGGTTTTCTCTTCCGTAGAGGCCCGAAGAGGAGCAAAGATAAGGAAGTTGACGTTGATATTGATCCTCCCACAGTGAGAATCATCATACCTAAACATCTGAGCACTGCAAAAGATTTCAAAGAGAAGTTCCCCACTTCAAACCATTGAACTTTGGCTATTGGTAAATATCTGTCTCCTATTCTCCCTTCCAATATTCCTACTGGGAAGGAGGACTGTGACTACCATGCCCTAAACATCATTGCTCCCGACCTCGGTGGAGTCGGTAACCTTCACTAAGAAAGGCTTTACGTATGTTTCTACGTACCCCTTCACTTTTGGCCCATTGTGATTGAGCGGGGTACTCGAACATATGATCCTAGAGTCTACCACCGTTATCAAGTCTGCTTGGAACAAGTAGGCCCCTTCGTGTGGCAAATGGTGGCTACCCTGCAGCAGCTGTTCTTGGAAATAAAGGAGCCGCTCACCCTGGCTCATATGATGAACCTCTACACCAACAAAATCTTTCGTGCGGGAATAATAAACTTTAGCAAGCATGGCCACCATGATTTGCTTACCAGTATGGATAATTACAATGGTCGTGAATGGATGGAACGATTTATGATCATTGCTACCAGGGATATTAATCTGGTCACAACTCCATGTTTCCCCGAATCTTGGAATCATTCACGTAAGTTCAAAATCTACCTCTTTCTCAAAAAGGTTGTTCCACATTGTTAGTAACCCTTTTATTTTATTATTTCAACTGCTCGGTGGACACCACCAACGGTTGAAGGCTTAGCTCAATGGGTTAAGAAGATCCTAGACATCACTTTGCCAGATACCGGTCGATCGAAGGAATTGGCCCCCAAATATGTGTGGTGGGCCAAGAACCACAGTAAACTTTCTCTACCTTCATTCCATATTTGTATAAGAGGGAAAATTGCTAAAGCTATCTTTTTTCTTATTCAGGTCTCCTGTAGGGTTTTGTTTCCTGTCCTGAAGAGGATGCATTAGTTTATCCTGCGGAGGCTGCGAGTTTGTTGTAGGAGGCTCTCACCCGGAGCGGTGTCCACGAATCTACCTCCGGTACATATGCTTCTTCTCGAAGTTCGCGACTGCAGAAAAGTCACAAAAAAATGGCGTTCTTCCTCGCCTGGGGATAAAAATAAAATTAAGAAAATAAAGAAGGTCGCACCTAAGCTAGCTGTAGCAACTATAGTCCATGATGATGACGATGAAGCTAGTGATGGAGAGGCTTCCATTCAAATGAGACAACAATGTTCATGAGCTCAACAGAATGTTCAATCTCGAGAGCTTAGAACCCCAACTGAGGGTGACGTCTAAGCACTCTAGGGAGAATTGAATTTAGTGGAGAATATTAATACTCCCTTTCCAAGCCCAGTGGTTATTTCCGGTCTTGCGAGATCGGACACCAGGATTCTTCTACCTTCAACTGGTGAGCAACTAACAGAAAACACTGCCTCTGCCATGGCTGCTTCTCAACCAATAACACCATCAGCTTAATCTCCCTCCACACCAACTGTTCCTTCAGCGCCAATAGTTACTATATCTCATCTGCTGGCCGTAAAAGTCCCTCCTCCCAGTCCCCTGACCACAAGAATTTAGGGCACAACTATTCACCCCCTTCAGCAAATCCAAAAGGGAGGCGGAGCATCACTCTCTCGATCTAAAAGGAATGCCACCTGCTGTCCCGGCCGGTGGAGCTCGCCAATAAACGGAAGCCATTGGCGTCAGATAAAGATAAGAGGAAGATGCATTCCTTTTTAGGGGAATGTGTGTAGAATAATGCCATGCGCAATACAGCATCGATGCGTATTTACTCCCTCATTGCTTTTTTTTGCTTCATTTGTCATAACTGGATTTCTGACATTGATATACGTTGTGCAGACCAACTTTCTAGCTTCGGAGTGCCTTGAAATATTGTCCTCGACAAAGAAGGACTTATGTGTGAGCGAGATCAATTATTGGCTGAGAGGGACTGAATTACAGCTCGTCTTCTGATGTTGGGAGGAAACGGCCACTAAGGCAAGTGACCTTGAGGCATGACTATATCTTAGCAAGCATGAGGTAGTAGCCCATAGTCAAGAATCTTCTCAATTAAATGTTCAATTCCAAGAAGATAAGGCTAAGTGGTTTGAAGTTCAAGATGTCGTACTTGCTGTTGCCGAGCACGAGTCTGCCTCCATTGAGAAAGTGGATAACTTGGAGGCAACCTTTAATTCCAAGGTCGAAGAAGTTATTGTTGTCGAGGAGAAGCGGGCACGGATAGAAGAGAGGTATAAGAAGATCATGGAGCAAAATATGGGTCACATAAATACAACCAATGATCTTGATCTTAGCCTTAGTGCCATGAGATCCGAGCGGGATGGCCTTTTAACCGAGGTTGATAGGCTTAAAGAAAAACCTCAGCACCAAGAGATTTCCCTTATTATTGAAAAAAACATACTCTATGTACCACACGAGGAGGAAAACCTTGGATAAGCCCAAAGTGGGCGCTATTGATATCAACGATGTGATCGCCAAGGCTCGAATGCCGGAGTTAACTTCTAAAGAATGTCTCCTAGATCAGCCTAATGGAACTGACTCCTACAGTCCCGATTCTGAGTTTTTGAGAACCAAAGAGGAACTTTAACAAAATGATGATGAAGGCCAAGATCCTGCGCCGATGGCAGATTTGCCTACTTCTCCCTGGGGTGTAGATACCTCTCTTCCGTTGAGTCTTGGTGGTGATGAAGTTTAGCCTTTTTCTGCTTTCTTTTCTTTTGTTGTTTCCCGTTTGTATTTTTGTACTTATGCCATTTGGCATAATTAATAAATAAAAAAGGACCTTTTGTTTATGAATTGCGCAAAGTTCATTAATATTTACATCAAATTAAGTAAGGCTTTAGGTGTGTTTTGTTAAAAAAGCTTTTGGTTCTGGTAATTAATTCTTCTAGAACCAACCCTTTACTATGAGGGTTTCATAAGAGAGGACTCTCTTATTTTTACGGTGCTCATGAAGAGGACGACTCATGTTCATTCCGACACTAGCATTTGAAGTTTTTAGTTAACTTTCAAATGATCAAATCAATTCATCGTTTGGGCAAGAAACAACATAAAAAAAAGGCATTCATTTTATTTTGTTTATCTTCAAAGTACATAAGCATTTGTTTGCTGAAAAGAAATTACAAATACATGTGGCTAATTTGTACAATTTATTTATACAGGGCTAGCTGTTCAGTCCCCGGCCCCAATAAGACATTTTTGTTCCCAGGTCTCGTAGTCTCCAGTTTTCTTGGCATTCTTGTTTCCATATCTTGTAATATTAACACCCCCCTCGAATGCAAAGTATGAGAATCGGAATAATAGAAGTCTTGCTCCTTTGAGGAAAAACACTTGTGAACGGTTGAATAGCCTTTGGTCTAATGGCAAATTTTACTTCCCATTAGGAATTTTCAATCGAGCCAATGAATATTTAACCATCCCATAGTGGTTTGTTGTTCTGGTGCCTTGTCATTTAAAGGTCTTGCCTTTGCTGATGATGCTTCTTTCGTAGCATGCTTTCTGTTACTGCTACATTAAAAACCTACTAGAAAAACCCGATTGGGACAAAAACTGGATGAAGGAAAAACAAGTGCAATACATACTTTCAGCGTAAGCTAGACCCATCAGCAGTAGTACCTCTTGAGGCGAGTCACATTCCGGGTTCTAGGAAATTTGACTCTATCTTGATTCTCCAGCTCATATGAACCTTTACCGCTGACAGTTGAAACACGATAGGGGCCTTCCCATGTCAGACCAATTTTTATAGCATTGGTCTCCCGAGTGTTCTGAATCACTTTCCTCATAACTGAATCTCCTAGTTTAAAGTAGCCGAGATTGGACCTCCTGCTTTAGTAATCTTTCCATCTTTTTTTTTCTAAGCCACCATTCGTATGTGCGTCAAGTTCCTAAGTTCATCAAGTAGCTATAGTTTGACGAGCAATTCCTCATTATTTAATTCTTTGTCCATCCATAAATACCATAAGATTTGTTCTCCTACTTCCATTTGATCAAAACGTCTATGCCATATGCGAAAGAGAAAGTTGTTTCTCCCGTGCTTGATTTTGCCATTGTCTAGTATGCTCATAGTGCGTCTGGTAACTCTTCTAGGCATTTGCCTTAGGATGTTTCTAATCTCTTTTTAAGGTTTTGAATAATAGCCTTATTGGTTGATTCATCCTACCCATTGATACTTTGATGGTCTGGCCAAGATTTAATTTTTTTGATCTTCAAGTCTTCAAAAAACTTTGTTACTTTGGAGACTATGAATTGTTGCCCGTTGTCATAGACAAAGGCTACGAGTACAGTGCCAAATGTAAGAGTTCTGTCGGTTTGTGTACCAACTGTGCATGATGCTAGCATTTGTCGCATTTCTGAATGAATAACTATGCATCTTGCTCCATACGGGGCCAGTAGTATCCTGCTCTAACTAATTTTAACACCAACGAATCTGCACATAAATGATTCCTGCAGATCCCTTCATGGACCTGTCTCATGATGTAATCTGCCTCCAACGATCCTAAATATTGGGCCAACAGTCCTTGGAAATATCTTTTATACAATTAACCCCCAAGAGGTTGTAGCGAGCTGCTTTGGTGCACAGCGCCCGGGACGGCTTTGGGTCTTTGGGCATCTTGTCGTACTGGAGGTAATCGATGAACTCATTCCTCTAGTCCCATACTAGGTTGGTTGTGTTTATTTCGCATTAGTCATCCACATCCAGTACCGAATGCATAAGTTGAACGATCATACCAGAATTAGTCCCTTTCATCCGTGGATGACCCAAATTGGCAAAGGCATCTACTACTACATTTTGTTCTCTCGGGATGTGTGTGATTGACCATTCTCTGAGTTGTGTAAGCATAGTTTGAACTTTAATCACATACTGTTGCATGTATTTTTCCTTTGTGCCTAATATTCATCTTGTCGTACTGGAGGTAATCGATGAACTCATTCCTCTAGTCCCATACTAGGTTGGTTGTGTTTATTTCGCATTAGTCATCCACATCCAGTACCGAATGCATAAGTTGAACGATCATACCAGAATTAGTCCCTTTCATCCGTGGATGACCCAAATTGGCAAAGGCATCTACTACTACATTTTGTTCTCTCGGGATGTGTGTGATTGACCATTCTCTGAGTTGTGTAAGCATAGTTTGAACTTTAATCACATACTGTTGCATGTATTTTTCCTTTGTGCCTAATATTCCACATACTTGATTCACTACTAGATGAGAATCACATTTGCTTTCAACGACCACGTAGCCAAATCCTCGGGCTTGTTCAAGTCCTACAATCAAATACTCACACTCGGCTTTATTGTTAGTTAGGGGAAATATTTTTATGGCATGCTTTAGGGTTTCCCCCGAAGGCGTGATCAAAACCACCCCGATCCTAGGCCCTTTCATATTGGAAGCTCTGTATGTAAGTAGGGTCCAAACTCCTGATGTCGTTTTCAAAACCATTGCCTCTTCTTTTGTGGCAAAAGGTAGTAACCCGAGACTAAAATCAGCCACAAAATCGATCAAAACTTGTGATTTGATCGCAGTCCTGGGCTTATATTAAATATCAAACTCATTGATTTCAAATGCTCATTTTGTCAACTGATCCGATAACTCAGGTCTATGAAGTACATTACGCAGGGGAAAGGTTGTCACAACTGCTATTGGGTGACACAAAAAATGAGGACTAAGCTTTCGAGAGGTGACCACAAGAGCCTGCTTAGAGCGATAAATCTCCTGGTTAGCCTTTGGACTTCCTTCACACTTGTCAGCTGGTCTAGGATGTCCACGATGACTTTGATATTGTAGGTATTTACCTTTATTCCTCTTTGTGAAACAACAAAACTCAAGAACTTAGCGGAGCTAACCCCAATGTGCATTTTTCGTTTTTGAGTTTCATATTATGCTTCCTCAGGATATCTGAAATTCCTAGAGGTGTTTTAAATGGTCGCCTACATTGAAAGACTTGACCAGTGTATCATCTATGTATACTTCCATTGTTTTACCTATTTGCTTTTCAAACATCTTGTTCACGAGTCTCTGATAAGTGAATTCGATATATTTAAGCCCGAATGGCATCACATTATAATAATATTTGCCAAAATTCGTTATGAACAAAGTTTTTTTCGGATCCTCGAGGTTTATCTTAATTTGATTGTACCTGGAATAGGCATCAAGGAAACTCATTAGCTCGTGTTTGGATGTCGCATATATCATTTGATCAATGTTTGGCAATGTAAACGAGTCTTTCGGGCATGTCTTATCCAAGTCTTTATAATCAATGCACATTCAAAATTTATTATTCTATTTTGGAAGTACAACTACGTAGCTAGCCAGTCGGGACACTTTACCTCCCGGATCGAACCATTGTCAAGTAATTGAGTTACCTCTTCCTTAACAAACATGTTTCTGACCTCGACAATTGGGGATTTCTTTTTCCTCACCAGAGCAATGCTTAAGTCTAGGCTTAGCTTATGCACGACCACCTCTAGTGGGATACCTGTCATATCCGAGTGTGACCATGAAAAATCATCATCATTAGTTTTAAGGAAATCAATAAACTTGACCTGAGCTCGAGATTGATTCTTGTTACCAAGTGGAATCTCTCTCTAGGAATTCCTTGAACTAAGCTACTTGTTAGAGCTCTTCCGTCGTGGATTTGGTTGCATCATCTCTTCCGGTTCCTAAAAGTATATTGGCACCTCGTGGGATTTTGACACCCCCTCATCGTTGTCATATTTGCTCAGCTTGGGAGTAGGTGTCATCTCCTTTAATATTTATTTGTTAGGTTCCTTCCCCTTACTACTTGAAACTAAAACTGAATTCATTTTTCTTTCTGCCAGTTGATCTTCTCTTATTTTCTTGATCCCCTATACGGTCGGGAATGTTTGCAGTTAATGATACGTTGATAGCACAACCTTCATATCGTGCAACCATGGTCTACCGAGAATTATGTTGTAGCCTATATCATTGTCCATTACATCAAATAAAGTGGTTATCGCGATCCATTCTGCGTTCGTGGGTAGCAAGCTATCCCCTTAGGTTGTCACACTTGCCAGGTTGAACCCAGCGAGGAGGTTTGTTGATGGAATGATGTTCCAGTTTATTTGGCTTGTTCCAATACTCTCTATTTAATGATGTTGGCCAAACATCTTGGTCAACAAAAACACGTTTAATCTTGAAATCTAGAACATTAAGGGAATTTATCAGGCCGTCGTTGTGAGGCAAGAGAAGTCTATCATTGTCTTCTTCCATGAAGGTGATGTTATCATCAGCGACTTCCCAGAGTCTTTTGCTATGAGTTACAGATACCATTGTCTTCTTATCTATCGAGAAAGTTACACTGTTGATCTTTTTCTCCCCCTCCCCCCCTCGAAAATTATGTTGATAGTTAGTTGAGGAGAGTTTTTCCCTATCTTCGAGGGTTCCGCGTTGTCTCGGCTATGACTATATTTTCTCTTTGCCCATCGCTTAAGAATTCCCTAAGATGATATTTTTTCAATAGTGTTGCCTTCTCCTCACCAGATGCCACAATCCCCAGTTCGGTGGCCATGAGTCCTTTGATATTTGCACCAGAAATCAGGATCTTTCTGGCTGGGATCAAATATGATCAACTATGGAAACCGTGCTTCCTTGATGTTTCTCATTGCCGATACAAACTGTACTACACTTATGTTTAAATTATACTCTAATAGCATGGGATACATAGAATCCCGAGAACTCGATACCTCTTCTATCAGGTACCTATTAGCTAACTGGAACCCCTTACTGCCATTTCATTCGGTCCTCTCGTAGTGCAAGAACTGGCCCTTAGAAGATAACCGATCCATATCAAAATTATCGTTAGATTTATCCTTGTTCTTTTCACGATTCTGACCCTTGGTTGATGCCAGGAACCCGAATTCATCACCTTCTATCCTTACCTTTGATTCATAATGGTTATGGATATCCGCCTGTGTTGTTTCTTGGAACTCGAGAAAGCTTTCATTCAACTTTTGGGAGGTGTTGGAGCTCCTCAGATTCAACCCCTTTGTAAATGCCTCCATTGCCCATTCATTTGGCACGACCGGTAACAACATCCTTTCTTTCTGGAACCTAATTATGAACTCACACAACAATTTGGACTCTCCTTGTGCAATTCAGAATATGTCTGTCTTCTGAGGCTGGACCTTCCTAGACCCGTCATGGCCTTGATGAAAGAATCTACGGGCATTTCAAAGGAATCTATTTAGTGTTCGGGTATAAGAGAATCCCATGTTAAGGTAATTTTCATGAGGGTTTATCCAAATTTCTTGAATAGAACCGACTCTATATCATGTTGGGCCAAGTCACTTCCTTTCACCACCATTGTGTAAGTTGTGATGTGCTCATGAGGATCTGAAGTCCCATCGTACTTCAGTATATTTATAATTTTGAACTTTTTCAAAACCAATTCTAGTGTTGTGCTTAGCTTAAATGGAAATTGGGTGTACTTTATCGAGTTTGGAACCTTCAGAACTGGCGGCACGCTTGGAATTTGATCAATCTGGGCATGGAACTCCTTCGCATTTTTGTCCATTCACTTGTTCATTTCCCTCATGAATCTCATGAGTTTTGTTTTGAAGAGATAATTACTGTTTTTGTTACTAGATCCGCTACCGGACCCCCGACCCTGTAGAAGCCAACTTCACACCTCATATGTTATTGTCATCCCATTGAGCCGTTTGATTTGCAAGAACGGTGGGCAGAGCTGGGCCTCTACTATTTTCTTTGTTGAAAGTGCAAGACAACACTTGTTTTAGTTCCATCATGACCTGATCTTGCCTTGAGAGATGACCTATGATGGCCTTTTGCTGCTCTATCAAAATGCCAACCATTTTTGCAACATTCTCGTCTTTAGCATTACCAAATTAGACACATGTCGGGGATGTTGACCTCCATGAACCAGAGTTGCTACATCTACATTGTTGCGGATGTTACTGATTGAAACTTCATGTTGAGGCAGATTTTCATGTGCCTCAACGTTGTGTGTGATCTTGATATCATTAACTGCCATTTTTCCTATAAAACAAATATTCAAACAAGTGATAGATGCAAGGATCAACTCAATTATGCAGCTATCTAAGCTCCACGGTGGGCAAAAAACTATTTACTCGTATAACGATACAGTTGAATTTGTTGCATGATTTATACACATACGAACTGATTTGATCCTAAAATGATAAATAAATTAAATGAAATATAAGACCTATCATTGAAATTGATAGAAATAACAAGCTTGGTTTCGAGAGTGAATCTTCCGAAGACAACATTAAAAACAGTATTAGACAAAAATGAAATTATATTATTTAGCTTGATAGCATAAGGTTTTCTAGAGATTTCGTATGTTACAATGGTTGTTGAAGTCTCCTTTTATATCCATACCTAGGGAACATGATCCTAGGATCAAGCCCCTTTTGAATGATAAAAATTAGGGCCATTGATGAATATGTAACGGCAGGCCATGAAGGCCAAAATTCTCTATAACGGTTGAATATTTAATACTGAAGAATATTCTTCATTTAATGACATCTGGTGACAAACATTTATTTGTTTCCGTTGACTGTGTTCCCTTCGGAATCTACCCGATACCAACCGATTCTGAAATCCTCGGTCTTGGTTTTTTCTTCCTTCATCTCCGGTCTGCCTTCAATTTCAGGTATCATGACCCGACCGGTAGTGGGATAGCCGGCAAACGGTAAGATAAAGATATAAGTGGGATCCCCCCCCCCCCCACACATATATATATATATATATTATATGTATGTGTGAGTGCAATGACCCGACCGGTAGTTTTGAGCTTTAGAAATCCATTCAATGGCTTGAGACTTGGTTATATTAATATTATGTATTATGACTTGCGTGTATGGTTGGTTTTGATTTTCGAGCGGTTCAGGAGTTATTTGGAATAATGAATCTCGTTTTTGAAGCTTTAAGTTGGAAGAGTTTGACCGAGCTTTGACTTTTTGGGTAAATAGACTCAGGCTCGGGTTTTGATTGTTCCTATAGTTTATATGATGATTTTGGACTTGTACGTATATTCGGATTTAGTTTGGGAGGTTTCTAGAAGAATTCAGTACCATTTATCGAAAATTGGCAATTTGAACAACTTAAGAGTTTATAAGTTGGACCAAGAGTTGACTTTGATATAATTGGACTCCAATTAGTGTTTCGAGACTTCGGATAGGTCTATATAGTTGAATTGATCTTGTATGCAAAGTTTGAAAGTAATACAAAGTGTTTACGTGTGATTGCGGCATTATTTTAAAAGAACGATGATTTAACAACTTAAGAGAAATTCTATTCGGTTGGATCCTCGATTCTTTATTCTGATGTTCCCGTGGGTGTTTTGAGGCTTTGAAAAAGTTTGTATGATGTATTTATACTTGTTGGTATGATTGAATGGGATCTTGAGAGTCTCAGGTGTATTTTGGAACATTTGTTGAGAAACTAGTTAAGTTAAGGAATTAAACTTTGACCATGGTCAATATCAGATCAAGACGACTTCTTTTTGTTATTTTGATTATGCGAGCAGGTTCGTAGCATGTTGTATGATTGAAATGCACATACGGTTTGTGTCCAGGAGGTTTCGAATGAGCTTGGGATGCTAAAATAAAGATTTTCTTTTGCTAGTTTTTTTCTAGTGTAAAATAATTACTTGCCGTTGAAATTTTCAGATTTCTTTTAAAACTTCAAAACATCATATCTCCCTCATTCTAGGCCAAATTAGGTGATTCAAGAGGCAATCTTGGGTGTAATCTCTCAAGGATCATGTTGGATTTATCAAATATAATACTCAGGATCACCTAGTACTTGAATCGAACTAGGACAGTTGATGTATTTTTTTTTCTTATTTCAAAATTTAGTTACTTTTTCTCATAAAGTTTTAGAGCTCGATTTTGGGAGATTTTGGAGGAGATTTTTACTACTTGGATTGTGGTAAGTATTTTTTTACTCAAATTTATTATTATTTCATGATTCCGACATGGATTTTAGTGTTTGATTAATAGTTCGAATTGGAGAAATTGGAGTTTTAGTAAAAACTTTCTAAATCATAAACTTATGGTTTAAAGGACGATTTGAGGTCGAAATTAAATGATTTGGTATGATTGAACTCGTATCAGAATGGGTGTGCAGAATTTTATGAGTTTTATTATATTCCGAGTTTTAAAGACCGAAGCTTTATTATCCCCAATTATTTTCTATGGCTTTTATTTATGATATTAAATTATTTTGCCTAGGTTCGAGCCTTTCAGAGATTGTTTCACACGGGAATGGCTTCTTAGAGTATTGATTTAGCTTCTTTGAAGTAAGTATCTTGCCTAACTATGTGGGGGGGGGGGGGGG
>MU693048.1:279405-302323 GCA_026770625.1 Nicotiana glauca
TAATGAGGTAACAAGTGTGTACACGGTCTTATATGTGAGAATTGACCGGTTTAGACTCTTAGGTTACTTATAAACGTTTGTTTTAATTTGTTATTAATTGTTCTATCTTTCGTTGTAAAGTTTATGCTTACATGCTTTATTTGAGATTGTCATTACATGTTCTAGTTTCCATTGTCGAGGTTACTCTTATATGAATTTATTAGTAGTTGTTGTTACATGCTATTCTTTCCATTGTTGAGTTATTCTCATGTTATGCATGTTGATTAGCATGAATCAATGAGACTTGATTTAAGAGTGTTGATTAGCATGATTTCAGGGGAATTGATTATATTTAAGAGATCTGATTTTATTTTAATTTGATTTGATAGCTATGTACCAGTACAAAACCACTATCAAAGAAGAGATATATACTCAAAGGAATGATCAAACTTTCTTTATCTTTAATAAAATGTCCTTAGTTCAACTGCTATGAATGTTTCATGAGAGAGAGATTAAGGAAATCAAAATTCGATCCTAGCGACCCTTGTGTGCCTCCATCAACATGAAACTCCAAAACCATGAATCCCCAAGCCAAAAACCACCCAAGCCACCAGATATTGAGCAGGACATTTCCAGACAACCCAACCTAGATACCAAACCATCCACAAGGACATGCTAATAACATCCAACCCGACTATTTTTTATGCAAACCTAATCCTTAAGGACATAGAACTAACTGATATCTCTCAAGGGGAAGTGAAGGATGACAATCCGGAGTCAGTCTCTACAAAAGGTATAAGGTCATTGCTTTGTCAGAAGAAGATAGGCAAAGAATTTATGAACCTTGGAAGTATGCCATCATAGTAAAGATAGTGGGCAAACGTATGATGCACCACTATTTGCAAAAGAAAATTCAAGATCTTTGGAGACACACGGAGGATCTCCAAATGATTGATTTAGGAGAAGATTATTATATAATCAAGTTCAAAAAACGGGACAACATGGAAAAGGCCATTCAACAAGGCCCTTGATTTATCAATGGACATTTTCTCTCCATTACTAACTAGAAACCAAACTTTGTAGCATCTAAAGAAAGATTGACAACAATGGCCGTCTGGATTAGATTACCACAATTGCCTACGGAATTCTATGATAGAGAAATACTACGAAAGATTGGCAATGCAATTGGTCAATAACTAAAGGTGGATGTTTGTACCTTAACTACACTAAGGGGAGGATATGCAAGGCTATGTGTTGAACTACCCTTAGAAATACCAGTTCAAAAATTCCTATAGGTGGGACAACACAAACAACACATCCACTACGAGGGAGAGAATTTTCTATGCACAATTTGTGTTAGGTTTGGACACACAAAAAACCAATACTCTTTTATCAAATTGGATGCCACAACCACTAAAGAGGGTACTGAAGCACAGACAACCAACTCAACCATGGAAAAACAAGAAGAGGAGTGGACAACAGTCTCTTTCAATAAGGGAAAGAGGCTAGTCCAGAGGAACTCTCATCAAAATCCCGGTTAAAATGTTCAATGCTAGCACAAATAACTATTTTGATACTAAATATCTACAATGCAAATCAAAGGATCCTAAATATCCCTCTACCTCAATGGATTCAAAAATTGAAAACTAAGGTTGATAACGCCATGATCAAAAATTCGGCAACTATTGCCAAAACTACCACCCCCTCCTAATTAAAAATAATTTTAATATTCTTGAGAATGAGCACATGGTTTTAGAAGAAACCACTTATGAAACAAACAAAATAAACAAAGTTTTTAATCATAAGAAAAACACCCATGCAGAGGCACAAATGTCCAACACAAATGGAAATTGTGCCAAGTTGGATATTAACGTGTCTCAATTAACAAAAAGAGAAAATAACCCTATGCATGAATTAAGGGGAAATGACTTAGTACCTCCCTACTAATACAACACTCACCAACCTTCATATCAATAAAACTACTCCTTTTGGTAATTACACTACGTTAATGTCACTACCCAAACCCGGACCCGGTCGTGATGGCGCCTCTCGTAGGGACAAAGCCAGCCAACTAAACCCAATTCGTCTTTTCAAAAATAGTTAAAGATAAATAAACTGCTTAAATATGACTTAAAAATATTAGTTAACGGAAATGCAACCCAATACAGCCATAATCGGGATGTCACAAGTCACGAGCATCTATCAGAATGTAAATCCATTGCAAGGTCTAAAGTATACAAAACCGAAATAATCAACAAAAGAGAGGAAAATGGTGATGCAAACGCCGGCAGTCACCCCCTTAACTCATATAACTCCGCCTCTAATCGGCCAAAACCCACTACCAGGTGAATAGATAGCTGTATCTGCACATGAGGTGCACAGAGTAAAGTGAGTACTCCAACTCAGTGAGTAATAAAGGTAAATAACAACTGAGCGGTAAGAAATCACGTATGGAAAATCATCATGCTATATAGAAGCAGTGTAAACCCTTTTTAGAAAACAGTGAAGCTATGAAATTTTTAGAAAACATCTTAACTCAATTTAAGTCTCTTTTGAAATGTCCTTTTTCAGCGGTTACAAAAGCGAGTGCAAAACAAATACTATAGATAAGCACAGAATTTCCGCCTCGCGGGCACAACACTCAGTTATCAAGCAATGCCAGAGTATTAGGTCTATATTGCAAGAAATAGCACAAAACAACAGATAATAGCAGACAAATAAGATAATGCAAACACCTCAAACAGTACCAGTACCGCTGCGGCGTGCAACCCGCTCCACATATCGTTGCGGCATGCAGCCCGATCCATTTATTGTCGATGACACTCACTGGGGGTTTGCAGTCTCCGTGAGGGGCCCCTTACAGCCCAAGCACAATATCATGCCATCTCGTGGCATCCAGTCTAGGCCTTCAGCATCATATCAGTATCAGTATAACTCTGTTACAGCGTGCAGCCTGATCCAAAAGCATCCTCACACTACAGGCCCTTAGCCTTACCCAGTCAAATCACCTAAGCCACAGGGTAACAGTTAAACATAATGCTCAGCCCAAATATTATTAGAAATATCATTTCAAGTGTTAAAGCAAAATAAACTTGGCTGAGTCTTAAAAACAGTGGAAAATACATGACTAAGTTTAAGCATAAATCAAAACAGCGAGGAAATATCAACAATAATCCCTGAAGGGTTCAAATAATTGGCACGAAGCCCAAATATGGCAATCAACCCAACTTATGATGATAACAAGTAAATTTCAGTCAAATACATAGTAAATTCATCAGTCGGGATGGACTAAGTCACAATCCCCCAATGGTGCTCTATCCCACGCTCGCTATCCGGCATGCAAGTCACCTCAATATAGCATTATGATGTGCAAATCTGGGGTTTCAAACCCTCAGAATATCAATTGCAATCATTACTCACCTCGAACCGGCTAAATCTCCAGCTCGCGACGCCTTTGCCCGTCAAATCGACCTCCACGCGCGTCGAATCTATCCAAAATCAGAGCGAATACATCACAATATGCTAAGAGAATAATTCCTAAGCGAAAACAATCAATAACGGGCACAAATCTTGAAATTACCAAAACCCGAGCCCCGGGCCCACTTCTCGAAACTCAAAAATTTTCACATCGATAGGTTCCTTATCACTTCACGAGTTCATACATACCAAAAGTTCTCAAATCCGACCTCAAATGGTCCTTTAAATCCCTAAATCAAATTTCCAAAATCTCAAGCCCTAGTTCATCAATTTTAGGCTTAATTTCCAGGAATTTCTAGACGGATTTCACAATATAATCGAGTTTTAAGACCAAGACCTCAAGTCGTTTCCCCTTGCATCCCTCTTTCATTTCCTCCAAAAAATCTCTAAAAACAAGCAGCCATAGGTGAAAATAGACTCACCTTCGCAAACAAGTTAATTTAAAAACATTCTGCCCAGGGGTATTTTTCTTCTATGCGATCGCAACCACAGGCTCGCGATCGCGATGCACAAAATTCCAGCTCCACATTTTTACCCTATGTGAACGCATAAATACCCCTGCGAACGTGATGATGTGTTTCCTCTAAGCTATGTGAACGTGGGCCACTAGCCGCGAACACGAAGAGCAAATGGCCTGACTTCAATTCCTCCTATGCGAACACATATGGACCAATGAGATCGCAAAGCTTTACCTGATGAACCTCTGCGATTGCAACTCCTGAACGCGAACGCATTGAACAAAATTCTTTCCTCACATAATACTTCTATGCGATCGTGACATCACCCCCGCAATCACAATGACCAAATTTTCTGCAACATAATGACTGAAAACCTGCAACTCCCAAGTGCCAAAATTGGTCTGTTTAACCATCCAAAACTCACCCGAGGCCCCTGGGACCTCCACCAAAAGCACCAACACATCCTAAAACATAGCCCGAACATGTTCTAATCCTCAAAACACCTCAAACAACACCAAAACCATCAATCCACATCGAATTCAAGCCTAAGTTCTTCTAAAACTTCCGAAACACGCATTTAATCAAAAACCCAACCAAAACACCTCTGAATGACCTGAAATTTTGCACACACATCCCAAGTCACATAAAGATGCTACAACAACTCTTGGAATTTCATTACGACCCTCGGATCAAAATCTCACCTATCAACCGGAATTCGCCAAAATACTAACTTTGCCATTTCAAGCCAAATCCTTCCACGGACTTCTAAAATGCATTCCAATCCCGCTCCTACGTCATAAATCACCTAACGGAGCTAGCCAAATCATAAAAATTCCGATATGAGGTCATATACAAATAAGTCAACCCTTGGTCAAACCTTTCAAATTCAAAACTTTCAACTGAAACTGTTCTTTCGAATTCATTCCAAATTTTCCAGAAAACCAAAACCAACAATCTACATTAGTCGTAATGCATTACACGGGGCAAGTCAGGCCCGAGAACTGTCCATCAAAGTGCAAAATCTCAAAATGACCGGTCGGGTCGTTACATCCTCCCCACATAAATACACGTTCATCCTCGAATGTACCCAGAGTTGTCATAGAAGCCAACCAATAGCTGAATGACCTTAGCAAGCATATACCCGGGGCTGATCCCACGTTACCTTATATCATATAGGTCCGATAACATATTTTAACTGAAATCACATAATCCAGTCTAGCCCATAAATCATATAACCACATTTCACTTTCCGAAATCATACCCAAGATCATAACCTCACATCTATATTCAGAATAATTTCGAACCAGTTGCAATACCCCATACCTGCAACCTCAGGTGCAATTATACGATATACCACATAACTCAAACACTCGAAATGATAACTTTTATTCACATCATCTATACACATTACCCGAGTACTGGTAGAAAACCTCTTATCAACTAAGGTCTCATTCCAACACTTCTATATATGGCTAATGATAAATGAAACATGCAATAAACCGTAACCATCTCTTAGGTCAACCATTCATGAAGTCACCTTCCTTTTGGCTAATAACACAGCAGATTTTCGAGCTAAACGTCGAGTTTATCCTTCCAACAAGCTGAAATCAAATGCGTTCGTATTCATTAATGACCCTAATGATCACCTCGAATCCAATACACCACTCTGGTGACATGACACATCAATACAGGCCTAAGACATAACTTGCATAATTAGCACACCAATAAGAAACGGTCTAAATATACTCAAATCATGAAAATGACCCCAAACGAAAGAGTTTTACCTCAAGCTTTTCAGAGCATCACAACACAAGGCTGAGACCCTGTCTCACATCATAGAAATAGAACACATGAATCTACCCCTAAAGGCCATATCTCTACGTAGCCTTACTACAATGCGCGATCCTATCCAAACACTGCTATACATGAAATACCTCAAGTCACTATGATCAAAATCGACAACAACGCACCATTTGGCGTCTGGAACCCAAGCATATAACCATACCCACGGTGAGACAGATAACATATACATCGCAACCAGATAGGTCATAACCAATACTCCATTTACCGAGCAATACCCAATTACTCTTCCCGCTCGACTTTCACTATGAATTCCTAACATAACCACACCACATGTGCCCATAACCAACAAATCCTAACGTCTCACAACACAGAAAAACAACTTATAGATCTCCCCAAATCACTAACAAGCCCAATAACGATCAAATCAACCTATCCCTCAACATTACAATTCGGGGCCAACCAAGCCTAATCAACCTACACACGTATCCACATTGGCCTGCCAACAAACTCATTACCAAGGAAGCCTGAAACTGCTCCTTCCACTACTATAACTCCTGTCGGTGCCCTACGATATGGTGCCCGGCACCAAATCAATACCGAAATTAGCAACCTTGCCTGGAGACATGCCCGACCACAAAAAACGCACCCGAAAAGTCCCTCAACACCAGAACTGAATCAATGATAGCAACCTCTGCACTGACATCCATCACGAAGGCTCAATTATGAAAGGCAATCCTTCCCAGCCGTCCGCTGGGTCTTTGAAATATAAAACATCCTGCTAGAACATAATCCGAAACACCTTGCCACTCAACTCATGGCATTTTCGGCATAGCCCATAGCGCAATAGTCCAGAATAACCCAACACGGAGACAACTAGCCTAAATCCCAACATCACATTCGAATCTAACATACCACATCATAGCCTGAATATGAGAACTTCCGTTTTCGCATCCACACAGCACATGAATCACCATATCTGATCCCTATTTTGCCGTCCGACACATGCCACACCATTAATACCTTTTCATTCCACGATATATACTCTAAAATTTCCCTGTGCCACCAAGCAAACCCAAATATCACCAGTCGACCCAACAAGAAAATGGCGCAATACTATCGAAGTATCATCTGTTCAATCACATTATCCTTTTTCTGAAACATATACTCCCGCCAAATTACTTCCAATTAGCAGTACCATTTCCTTGATTATCTTAGTCTACCCGCTACTTGAGAGTTTTATGAACTTTCTTTCATGACCGAACTGTAACCTAGCATGCTAGTCTCGATCCTCCACAATATACTGCATATACCATACTATCCAAGGATAACATGAAAACTTTTATCTCCCTTACAAGCCACAGACATCTACGCACTCAACTAGCCAAGAACTTCCATTGATCCCATCTAGAAGAAAATCATTGCATATACCATGGATCTCACATTCGTAGAAAATGCACTTCTCCAACTACTGTACAAATCAACAAGAACTCTCCAAATTCCATTTGCACAAATTAAACTACCGGGACTGAATCCTTCTAACTAGATCAAGCTAAGCAAGCCATCAAAAACCAAGAGCATTGCTGCAAAATACATGTACGAGCTCATTACCTTGAACACACACCAAGATTTAATCATATCCTTACCATACCAATCCGACCTACTATCAAGCTACTCCATCTATCTAAATTTCCTTCTGATTCATTTCCAACATGATATTCCCTCTTGCTGTAGCACCAAAATTCCTCAACTCAGGCTTACCACACGAAACCCCAACATAGAACCACACTGGCTAAGACCTATAAGCCACTGCATACTCTCTCAAATTTGCCTAGAAACACCACATTCCAGAATACTTTACTCTGAAGAACTTCTCGTGAATTCTAATCCGTTACCTTTACTTCCTGATACTGATATATAGAATCCCATAATTAACATAGAAATAACATAAGTCTTTACCTCCTCTAATGAAAACTCGGTCTCTAACCACACATACAACTTGAAAATACCTGATTGATCCCTATAGAATCTTGAACACATTGGAGCCATTCTCGAAAGTCATTCCTTCTTGTTCAAACTGTAATTTAGCATGATCAAACAAACAGAACCACCCGTAACTCATTAGAATTCCGATACCACAGAATGAAATCCTCATCCTAATACAACCAAGCAGCTTCCTACTCTATGCACCGAGCATTCTTTAACAATAACAACCCTTGACATTCCATGAATTCTCATACCCGATGAAGCATAATATAACCTTGTCAAAATTTTCTTTACTCTAGCCATAACTAACACACTCGCACGCCCCAAACTGGAACCAACATAGCACCTAACCGTGCAATCAACTGCTCACAGCAGACACCCCGACTTGGCTCGAAGCCATGGACCAAGATACACTCAATAACTCATAACACTTTTACTTTATTGATACCATAATACCATAGTGAGATTAAGCTCAAATCATTTATAAGTTTGTGAAAACAGAAATCATCCAGTACTGTAAATTTTTTGCAAATCTCGCATTCATCCCTGCGTAGTTAAGCCCACTCTCTTAACCGACCCGAAATTTCAAATTTCGACACGTACCCTTCAAGTACACATGAGAGCTTCTAATATACACATAAGGGTCACACCACTTCAGAACACTCCGTAGGAGATAACCCATATGCCTTGCCTCAATATAACATTTCCATATACCTTCCACCGTCATACACATTACACAGCCACTTAGTCTTCCTGAGTCTGAACTCATACTACAACATGAAATTTACTTTTCCCACAACCGAAAAACATGAAAAGATCCTCCACATGCCCATAACTCGGGGCTATACCTCGAATCACGATGGAATTCAAACACCTAATAGTTCATCTATTATCCAGCAGACTTCCTTGTCACTACCAAGTCATATAGATATATCTCGCAGTACTAACATACTGATCAGATAGTTATCCAACCGCCATTCCCGCTAATAGGGACAATACCGAACATGTAAGTTCAATACACTTGTTCACACAATCGGCACCTCGGTGCTCAAGCCATAGGCAAAGATTCAGCCTCAAGTCCTCCAGATTGTCCCAACATCAAACGCATTGAGATCATATCTCGCCCCTTGATCGGGGAATCACAAGCAATCAAGGAACATCTGATACTAAACGCTTATGCGTGCATACAAACGAGCGGAAGGAATTTAAAGAGTTTCTTTTCAAGTTGAATCAAGGATGCATGATAATAATTCAAAAATGTGAAGTTTTCCTAAAGGCTCTGCAGCCTCTCGAGGATAAATACAGATGTCTCTATACCGATCCGCAAGACTCTACTAAACCTACTCATGACTCGTGAGACCTAGTAACCTAGGCTCTGATACCAACTTGTCACGATCCAAACCCGGACACGGTCATGATGGAACCTCTCGTGGGGACAATGCCAGCCAACTAAACCCAATTCATCTTTTCAAAAATAGTTAAACATAAATAAATAGCTTAAATATGAATTAAAAATATTAATTAACAGAAATACAACCCAACACAGCCCTAATCGGGGTTTCACAAGTCACGAGCATCTATCAGAATGTAAATCCACTACAAGGTCTAAAGTATTAAAAACCGGAATAATGAACAAAAGAGAGGAAAATGGTGTTGTGAACGCCGACAGTCACCCCCTTAACTCATATAAGTCCACCTTTGATCGGCCAAAACCCTCTACTGGGTGAATAGATACCTGCATCTGCACACGAGGTACAGGGAGTAAAGTGAGTCCTCTAACTCAGTGAGTAATAAAGGTAAATAACAACTGAGCGGTTAGAAATCACGTATGGCAAATCGTCATGTTATATACAAGCAGTGTAAACCCTTTTTAGAAAACAGTGAAGCTATGAAATCTTTAGAAAAACATCTTAACTCAGTTTAAGCCTCTTTTGAAATATCCTTTTTCAGCGGTTACATAAACGAATACAAAACAAATAGTGCAGATAAGCACAAAATTTCTGCCCCGTGGGCACAACACTCAGTTATCAAGGAATGCTAGAGTATCAGATCTATATTGCAAAAAGTAGCACAAAACAACAAAGAAGAGCAGGCAAATAAGATAATGAAAACACCTTAAATAGTACCGGTACCTCTTCGGCATGCAGCCCGCTCCACATATCACTACAGTGTGCAGCCCAATCCATTTATCATCGACATCGCTCACTGGGGGTATGCAGACTCCAGGAGGGGCCCCTTATGGCCCAAGCGCAATATCAAGCCATCTCGTGGCATCAAGTCTAGGCCCTTGGCCTTATATCAATATCAGTATAACTCTACTGCGGCGTGCAGCCCGATCCAAAAGCATCTTCACAATACAGACCCTCGACCTTACCCAATCAAATCACATAAGCCACTAGGGTAACAGTTAAACATAATGCTCAGCCCAAATATTATTAGAAATATCATTTCAAGTATTAAAGCAAAATACACTTGGCCGAGTCATAAAAAATAGTGGAAAATACATGACTGAGTTCAAGTACAAAATTAAAATAGGGAGGAAATATCAACAATAATCCCCGAAGGGTTCAAATAATTTGCACGAAGCCCAAATATGGCAATCAACCCAACTTATGATGACAACAAGTAAATTTCAGTCAAATACGCAGTAAATTCATCAATCGGGACGGACTAAGTCACAATCCCCCAATGGTGCTCTACCCCACGCTCGTTTTCCGGCGTGCAAGTCACCTCAATATAGCACCATGATGTGCAAATTCGGGATTTCAAACCCACAGAATATCATTTACAATCACTACTCACTTCGAATCGGCGAAATCTCCAGCTCGCGATGACTTTGCCCCTTAAATCGGCCTCCACGCACGTCGTATCTATCCAAAATCAGAGCGAATACATCATAGTATGTTAAGGGAACAAAGCCCAAGCGAAAACAATCAATAACGGGCACAAATCCCGAAATTACCAAAACCCGAGCACCGAGCCCACTTCTCGAAACTCAGAAATTTTCATATCAACAGGTTTCTTATCACTTCACGAGTTCATACATACTAAAAGTTCTCAAATCCGACCTCAAATGGTCCTTTAAATCCCTAAATCAAATTTCCAAAATCTCAAGCCCTAAATCATCAAATTTAGGCTTAATTTCCATGAATTTCTACGTGGATTTCACAATATAATCGAGTTTTAAGACCAAAATTCTTACCTCAAGTCGTTTCACCTTGAATCTCTCTTTCATTTCCTCCAAAAATCTCCAAAAACGAGCAGCCATGGGTGAAAATAGACCCACCTTTGCGAACAAGTTGATTTAAAAACATTCTGCCCAAGTGTATTTTTCTTCTATGTGATCGCAGCCCTAGGCTCGCGATCGCGATGCACAAAATTCAAGCTCTTCCTTTTTACCCTATGCGAACGCATAAATAACCTAGCGAACGCGATGAAGTATTTCCTCTCAGCTATGCGAACGCGAGCCACTAGCCGCGAACGCGAAGAGCAAATGTCCTGACCCTCAATTCCTCATATGCGAACGCATATGGACTAATGCGATCACGAAGCTTTACCTGATGACCCTCTGCGATCGCAACTCCTGAACGCGAATGCATTGAACAAAATTCCTGCTTCACAGACTACTTCTATGCGATCGCGACATCACCCCCGCAATCGCAATGACCAAATTTTCTACAGCATAATGACTGAAAACCTGCAACTCCCAAGTGCCAAAATTAGTCTGTTTAACCATCCGAAACTCACCAGAGGCCCCCGGAACCTCAATCAAAAGCTCCAACACATCCTAAAACATCACCCAAACTTGTTCCAATCCTAAAAACACCTCAAACAAAACCAAAACCATCAATCCACATCAGATTCAAGCCTAAGTTCTTAAAACACTTTCAAAACACGCATTTGATCAAAACCGCAATGAAAACACCTCCAAATGACCTGAAATTTTGCACACACATCCCAAGTCACATAACGAAGCTAAAACGACTCTCGAAATTTCATTCCGACCCTAGGATCAAAATCTCGCCTATCAACCGGAATTCGCCAAAATACTAACTTTGCCATTTCAAGCCAAATACTTCCATGAACTTCCAAAATGCATTCCGATCATGCTCCTAAGTCATAAATCAGCTAACGGAGCTAGCCAAATCATAAAAATTCCGATCTGAGCTCATATTCAAATAAGTCAACCCTTGGTTAAACCTTTCAAATTCAAAGCTTTCAACTAAAACTATTTTTTCAAATTCATTCCAAATTTTCCTAAAAACCAAAACCAACAATCTACATTAGTCATAATGCATTACACGAGGCAAGTCGTGCCCGAGAACTGGCGATCAAAGTGCAAAAGCTCAAAACGACCGGTTGGGTCGTTACAATTAACAAAAAATCCGAACAAAATCCTTGCCTTAGGATCTCATAATCTCGACCTACCTGAGCATGTAAGCCAAATGGCAAAGGCTTACATTTGTCCAATCAAATAGACCAAACAATGGATACTACTCGGATGGAAGAAATACCTATAAACCATGGCATTAGGCAACAAAAAACATGCAAGAAGAACACCAAATCATTACCCTATCACCCAATCCCTCTCAACCCTTCCCTAGCCCTTCTCACATGCCTAAGCTAGCAATGTTTGATATCCTCTCGCCTTCTCAAAATGCCAATAATCCCTCCAACTATAAGAAGACATCCCAGATTGATACAAATCCTAAGGCAACACAGAGAAATTGCCATGGATAATCTTCCACTATTCCCACCACAAATAGAAAACTCTCAGATAATATATGTCCAACCACCATAAGCACAAGACTATCAACCAGTATCATGGATAGAAATGGGACTAATGGGCCACACAATATCATTCAACCTACAAATCAATGGCTAGGACTCAGTCGTGATTCTCTACAACATCTAATATTTGGCTCAACTAGTAACAGAGGGCATGGGACTAGCTATGAACAATTACCTCAACCAAATATGGCTAAATAATATACTACAACCCTTAGCTCCCACAGTGAACCCCCAGCTGGTACATGTAATGAGAAACCAGTGGAACTTACCCCCTTACTTCAACCCCATATACCCCAAAATTCTCTACTGGATATGCCATTCTTTCCTTCGGAACAGTAACCCACCTTAACCCCATTTTCATGCCTTGGGAGAATCCTCCACCAGCCCAAGAGCAATACATCCCTCAACCAGACCTCAATCACCATCATCACCTCACCAATAAGACCAAAACCAAGAACCAGTAGAGGTAGAAATGGAGGAAGAGGAACCACTCAATATAATCTTAGAACAAATCTTAGAGTTCTTAAACCTAGACGGTGTAAGGGTATTTCTCTTTTCGGAGATGCAGGAGAAGAGGCACGTACTCAACTACCCTCTAGCATTATACAAATGCTTGATAGACATCAGGCCACCCCAAGATCCTACAATAGGGAACATGGCCATGATATTAGTTGCAGCCTTAAGGAGGAACCCCATTCTGGGGAATGTGAGGGAAACCGGGGAGCCACCAAACCAAAATCTTAGTGTTTCCATGAATCGTCCCACCAATATTATTATGTGGAATATAAGAGGAGGTAACAATGATAACTTTAGGAGAAATTTCGGAGAAATGGTCGACACTCACAGACCTTGCATGGTAGTATTATTGGAAACACGAATGGGAAATCATGTGGAATTGCTCAATGAATTTGGCTTCACAGAAATGATAGAAGTTCCATATGATGGACAAGTAGGAGGGATTGTTATTCTATACAACCATGAGGTGGTGATCGTCCAAAACTTTGTTTGTAGGAACCAGGAAATCCATGCAACAATTGAGGTACTACCTATACATAAACATTGGCTCTTTAGTACCATTGATGCTAGCATTGTTGTTCATAATAGAAATACTATGTGGGATAACTTTGAACAAATTAGTAAAAACCATGTAGGACCTTGGATGGTGGGAGGGGATTTCAATGATGTTTTCACTAATAGTTATAAATTTGGTGGTAGACCTATAAAAGATTCATGGGCTAATGTTCTTTGGTAAAAAAATTAATAACTGTAATCTAGTGGATCTTGGCTTCAAAGGTTGCAAAATTTCATGGTCTAATCATAGACACAAAAAAAGGCTTAATAATGGAAAGGTTAGACAAAGTTTTTGGGAACGATAAATGGATTGACTTATTCCCTAATAGCTCTATAGTTCATTTACCTAAGACTTATTCGTATCATAACCCCATATTATTTGAACTAATTCCAAAAAATAGACTGCTCCACAAGCAACCTTTTAGACTAGAAACATATTGGTGTAATCATCCGGAATTCCAATCTCTAGTGAAAAAATTGTGGTGTGAACCAAATTACCTTAGAAATTGTCAAAATTTTGTTGACGGTATTAAGAAATGGAAAGCTAGTACGTTTGGAGATTTAATGGGTAAAAAATGTGAGCTAGTGGCTCGACTAAATGGCATTCAAGTTCGAGCCATTATACAACCAGTAGTTTCCTTTAAAATCTGAAAAAAGAATTAAAAAATAATTACAACAATCTTTTCTTAATTGAAGAAGATTACTGGAAGATTAGATCTAGGATAATGGGGCTAAACTAGGGTGACACCAACACTAAATACTTCTACATCTGTGCCACTAATAGGAGGAGACGTAACAAAATAAATTTTTTAAGGACAAACTCGTAATTGGATCGATGATCCTCTACTGATTATGTCTCATGTTACCAATTATTTTAAGGATATTTTTACCTCTACTCATGAAATATCCACTAGGGAAAACCCCCTGAACCCTAGTTTAAATGTTGGCCAAGTAGATCTTAGTACAATAGATGGTCCCTTACAAGAAATTGAAATCAAGAGAGCCATATTCTCTTTCAAACCTTTTAAAGCCCCGAGGCCGGATGGACTTTATCCTTTTTTTTATCAAAAGTACTGGAATATCATAGGTCCCTCTGTGGTGAATCTTTGTAACAACGTATTTGAGAACCAAGTAATTCCCCCTACTATCAACAAAACATACTTATGACTTATACCTAAAATACCTAATGCTAATAACATTAGAAATTTTAGACCTATTGGTTTATGTAATACGATTTATAAAATAGTGACAAAGATTCTAGAAAATAAGCTAAAGCTTTTTCTAAATAACCTTATTAGCCCCTATCAAGCTAGCTTTGTGAAAAATGGAAGAGCCTCCAACAATGTTGTTATTATCCAAGACGTTGTCTCTAATTTAAGGAAATTGAAAGGTAAACAAGGTCAAATATTGCTAATAATTGATTTGAAAAAAGCATTTGATAGTATTGAATGGTCTTTTATTCATTACACCCTCCAATACATCAAATTCCCTCCCAAATTCTCAAAACTCCTCTTAGATTGTATTACTACTAGCTCAATTTCAGTCCTAGTCAATGGCTCAGTCACTAAGTCTTTTGAGCCTACTAGGGGTATTAGACAAGGGGTTCCCATCTCACCATATATCTTTATAATTTGTCTTGAAATGCTTTCTAGATATATTCTCCATCAAGTGGACTTAATGAAATGGGATCCAATAACCACTAGCAGGAAAAGTCCAAAATTTTTCCACCTTTTCTTTGCAGACAACCTCACTTTGAAAGCTAAAGCTAATAAGAAATCGTGTTACTCCATCAAAGAAGGACTTGACTATTTTAGTAAAATTTCTGGACAAAAGATTAATCTAGTCAAATCCAAAATTTTATTTTCAAAAAACTGCCCTGAACAAGATTTCACGCCCCAAACCGAGGGACATGACCGGCGCCCGATCGGGTAGCCCCAGTCAAGCGGACCTGGGTGCCTTTCCTATCCCACGTGTTACCCCGTATTTTAATTACTCAATAATCAAGGAACTAATTATTTTATAATTGAAGTCACCTTTTTCAAAACATACACAACATACTTGGTTACTTAACAATGTTTACAACTTACATTGCCCGACATACAATTACATAAGTTTGCTAAGGAGCCTCTAAAGATACAACAGCAAAATACAGAACTTACCGGTAACAAGGCCCCGGCTATACCTTACACAAATCCAAAATAAGACTCCGGTATAAAAGTGGCATGAGCCAGGCAGGGCCCCGAGAGAAAAAGGGCTCACCAATACGACTGATGGAAGATGAAGGAGTGCTACTGCGGGTGAACTGGGGTACTTGATATAGATCCACCTACAATCATAACATAAATGTAGTGTCCCCGGTAAAAGGGGCGTCAGTACATATGAATTGTACCGGTATGTATAAACAAAGTTTGCCCTGAGCAAACTCAAACCATACACAGGTAGCAAGTAACAATGGAATCAACAATCAATACACATGAAGGAAAATAATCAAGCCAAACAAGTTTACAATCTCTCCATTTACCTTTTCAACATCTTTCACATCAAGGAATTCACAACTTTCTCATATTTTGCATTTCAATAGTGATTTCGATCACTTTCCACCCTTATTACCTCGGCCACTCTTATCATCCCAGCCCACGATTTATCATTTTGTATTGTGGCGCGCAACCCGATCCTACCGGACAATCACATTCCATTAACAACACAACAGCAACAACAACAATTCACCAAAAAAAAAACCAACAACCATTCTCAAGGAACAACAACAACAATTCCAAAGGGCAACAACAAAAATTTACAACTTCCATAGCCATCTATACCATTTCCATTATATTCCAAAACTCATATGCGTATTATGTTATAACAGGAATTCTCCACGACAAACCATATATGTTACTACCTCAGCTGTTCCGATTGCATCAATTGCTACTTCCTTCCATCATTTGTTTCACAATGCTTACCACATAGCCCATTTACAATTACACACTTGGTTTATTGCCAATTACTTACACCATTATATCGAGAGACATAACCACAAACACTCAACCATACCGATCACAAGAATTGCACAGACAATTCACATAGGAATCACTTACCAAGCACTCAAACACCAAACAAGGCAATTACAAAGGTCAAAGTTAGCCATACATACCTGGAGCCAAATTCCCTTTTAATATCTACTTCCAACTTTACCAAAAAGCCTGGCAACGTCATTCTAGTGCAAAAATTAATACATGTCTTAGGATCAAAGTTCACAATCACTACCCGAACACTTTTAGGTTATCAACCCTCCTTTACACAATTCTTTACTCCCACCCAATTACTCTTACTAGATTTTAGGTTTTTAATAGACATGCATGAGTATTTCGACCCCTATTACCAAGAATTAATGCATAAGAATCTCCCTTTTTTTTTATTAAAATCTGAAAATCAATGAAAAAGGGTTGGGGATTTTACCTGCAAGAATGGAGATGAAGATAATACTTAAGAATTTCCGGGCCTGGGTGACTTTGGAAAAATTAAATTGATGAAGAATGATTTCTCTCTCAAGAACCCTCTCTTCCCTTTCTCTTATTTTGCCCAGTAAAGTGATTAAAATGAGGAGTTGGGGTATTTTATTAAAAAGGGGGTCAGGTTTAAAAATTTAGAAAATTAGAAGCCCGAGCAAAATCTGCGGTCCTAGAATTGAAAAGAGGTTTGCAGATTGGACCGCAGAAGTGCCCCAAGACTCTAAGCGTTTCTGCTTGGGTGTGCGACGGGAATGCGGTCTGTATTCCTGTTCTGCGGTCGTATAATGCACCGCAGAACTGACCTTTATAAATCCTTGAGGAATTTATGAGACAATTATGCGGTCCACATATTGATTATGCAATCACATAATAGACCGCATTTTCATCATCAATTTCGACTAACTCTCTGATTAACTCTACGGCAGAAATGCGGTACGCATACCTCATCTGCGACCGCATTCTGGACCGCATAATTGCAATTTTTTGGAAAATTTTGATTCTTGATTTTTAAGTGCAAAATCAGTAAAAAGGGTCCGAACTTGACACTACGAAGTACTGGGCTTTAAGCACAAATTTTCACGGGGCCTTACATCCTCCCTCACTTAAAATCATTGGTCCTCGAATGATGATTTTTGAAAATCAGTTGGTTTGAAAAACATGATATGCAAGCTCCCAAATTTTTCACTAACTCCCATATTTTGAAAATTTTTACTAGAGTTTCCTTTGTAATTTGGACATATCTACCTGTCAGAGAGCCCCCAAAACACATTTCCATGTACTATTACACAATTCCTGTTATCCCTATAACTGGTATACCATTCATCACCCCTATACTCGCACATATGCAATCACGTGACACACTTTTCCACATAGTTTGATTACTACAATGAGTCCCATATAGTTTAACCACTTCAATTCACTATACACGTGTAAATTAGTCATTACCAATCTATACTACCATGAGCCAATTACTTATCACAAGAATTCTTACAAAACTTTCATTTACCAAGATGGGTTTGCATATGCCTCAAATAATCACAACACATACAATTTTGGCACACTTGAAGAATTACAATAGTAAAGCATTTAGGGGAGAAATGGGGTGTCTTTGCACCAAATAGGACACAATGGCAGTTCGCTTAGGGACAAGAGTTCACACGACCACTACTAGACTTGTTCAAACAAATGGGGATATTTTTCTTTCATCTCATCTTCCACTTCCCACGTGGCTTCCTCGACTTGTTGGTTTCGCCACAACACTTTAACTGAAGCAATTTCCTTATTTCATAATTTACAGACTTGCCTATCCAGAATAGCAACCAGAATTTCTTCTTACGATAACTCTTCAGTAATCTTGATGTCTTCAACTGGCATGATGGTGGATGGATCTCCAACCACTTTCCTTAACATAGACACATGGAACACCGGTGCACCAAGGACACTTCAGGGGGCAACTCCAGCCTATAAGCAACTTGCCCGATCCTTTGAATGATCCGATAAGGCCCGATATATCTAGGACTCAACTTCCCTTTCTTCAATAATATCTTGATATATGTGAATATCAATTCCATATACCGAATCTTGACTCCCTTCATAGGAGATACCCTCAAGAACACCCAATCATCAGCTTGAAATTTCAATTCTCTTCGACGAACGTCCGCATAGGATTTATGGGGACTCTGAGCAATTTTCATCCTTTCCTGAATGACTTTAACTTTCTCCATAGCCTGGTGCACAAGATCCATTCCTATCAATTCTTCTTCACCCACTTCAAACCACCCAATCGGAGACCTACACCTTCTTCCGTACAATACCTCAAATGGGGCCATCTGAATGCTAGCATGAAAGCTGTTATTGTAAGGAAATTCTATAAGTGGCAAGTGATCATGCCAATTACCTTTGAAATCCAAGACACAAGCCCGCAACGTATCTTCAAGCGTCTAAATAGTCCGCTCGGCCTAACCGTCAGTCTGCGGATAGAAAGTTGTGTTAAGATTCACCTGAGTACCCAAAACTTGCTGAAATTTCTTCCAAAAATTAGCTATGAACTGGGCCCCTCGATCCAAGATAATAGAAAGTGGAGTTCCATGAAGCCTCACTATCTCCTTAATATACAACTTAGCATATTGTTCTGCAGTATCGGTGGACTTGACTGGCAAGAAGTTAGCTGATTTGGTGTGTCGATCCGCTATTACCCAAATTGAGTCGAATTTGCGCTGAGTGCGAGGTAACCTTACCACGAAATCCATGTTGATAATTTTCCATTTCCATATTGGTATTTCCATAAGCTTAGTTAACCCACCGGGCCGCTGATGCTCAGCCTTCACTTGCTAACCATTAAGACATTTAGATACAAAGTTTTCCATACCCCTCTTCATAGCATTCCACCAATAAATCTCCTTGAGATCATGATACATTTTCGTAGAACCTAGGTGTACGGAATACCTGGAATAATGAGCCTCCGCCATTACCCTCTCCCAAAGGTTATCCACATCTGGAACACATAGCCTACCCTGACATCGTAACACACCATCATTGCCGCCAAGTGAAAATGCCAAAGTTATGTTGTTCAGAACTGCCTCCTTCACCTGTGCCAATGCTGGATCAATGAACTGCTTTTCCTTGACTTTCACTACAAGCGACGATTCTGCTCTGTTATGCACCATAATTTCCTCTTCATTTGGGATCAAAATACAAACCCTAAAACTGGCCAACTGATAAACCTCCCGAGCTAGGAGCCTCTGATCTGCTCCCAAATGAGCCAAACTACCCATGGATTTCTGACTGAGGGCGTCGGCCACCACATTCGCCTTTCTTGGATGGTGCAAGATGTTCATATCGTAATCTTTAAGCAATTCTAACCATCGCCGCTGCCTCAAATTTAACTCCTTCTGCTTGAACAAATATTGGAGACTCTTATGGTCTGAGAACACATCTACATGGACCCCATAAAGATAGTGTCGCCATATTTTCAAAGCAAACACAGCTGCCGCAAACTCCAAATCATGCGTCGGATAATTCTTCTTGTGATTCTTAAGCTGCCTCAAAGCATACACTATAACCTTCCCATGCTGCATCAATACACACCCTAAACCGACCCTGGAGGTATCACAATAAACCACAAATCCTTCCATGCCTTCTAGCAAAGCCAATATCGGTGCCAAGGTCAACCTTGACTTCAATTACTGAAAACTTTTCTCACAAGCATCGGACCATTGGAACTCAAATGCTTTCTGTGTCAACTTAGTCAATGGGGAGGTGAGGGTAGAGAATTCCTCCACAAACCTTCGATAGAACCTGGCTAAACCCAAGAAGCTATAAACCTCCGTCAGGGTCGTGGGCCTAGGCCAATCCTTCACCGCTGCAATCTTCTAGGGATCTACCTGAATCCCCTCACCGGAAACGACATGACCCAGAAAAGTGACGAACTCAAACCAAAATTCACAGTTTGAAAATTTAGCATACAACTGGTGCTGCTGAAGAGTCTGCAAAATTGCTCTAAGGTGATCGACATGATCCTCCCTGCTCTGCGAATAAACGAGGATGTCGTCATTGAAAACAATCACAAAGGTGTCTAGAAATGGCTTGAAAACCCGATTCATAAGGTCCATGAATGTTGTCCGGGCGTTGGTTATCCCAAAAGACATGACCAAGATTTCAAAGTGACCATAGCGAGTTCTGAAGGCGGTCTTAGGAATATCCTACTCTTTGATCTTTAATTGGTGATACCCGGACCGCAGATCAATTTTCAAGAAGAACTTTGCACCTCACAATTAGTCGAACAAATCATCTATCCAAGGCAAATGATATTTATTCTTGACGGTGTCTTTGTTAAGCTGCCGATAATCAATGCACATCCGAAGCGACCCATCCTTCCTTCTAAGAAAAAGAACCGGAGCACCCCACGGCGACATACTCGATCGTATGAACCCCTTCTCTAATAAATCCTTCAGCTGCTCCTTTAACTCGCTTAACTCTGTTGGTGCCATTATGTATGGTGGAATAGATATTGGCTGAGTATCTGGCAATACATCAATCCCAAAATCAATCTCCCTATCTGGCGAAATCCCTGGAATATCCTCCAGAAACATTTCAAGAAACTCATTCACAACTGGCACGGAGTCGGGGACAGACACTTCTGAAGTGGTGTCCGCCACCCGGACCAAATGATAGATACACCCCTTCTTAATGATCTTCGAAGCGTTACGGTTAGAAATAAACCTACCCTTTGGCACCACACCATTTCCTTTCCACTCAATAATCGGCTCGTTAGGGAACTCGAGTCTCACGACTCTCGTTCTGCAGCCAAGTATAGCAAAGCACGAATAAAGCCAGTCCATTTCCATAATCACATCAAAATCCACCATTTTGAGCTCAATTAGATCGGCCGTGGTAACACGACCACATACCGTGACAACACAATTCCTATAAACTCGCGAGGTTGTAATAGAATTACCAATCGGAGTTGTGAGCACGTGATTTTTGCCCTAAGTAAATTATTCCAAAATATATGCAAAATGATTTTTGAATTTTTGTGGCAATTTGTTGATAGTTGTGTGCATAATAATAATTCATAAAACAGGTAGAAATACCAGGATTTTATGATTTTTTGGAAACAAATCAAAGAAAATCAAAATATACAATACTAAAAATAGAAATTAATTACTCTTTAATTTTAGTAAAAAATCAGAAAATTAAAGGAAAAAGGAAAATACAAGGAAAATAGAGAAGAAAATAAATACAAGAGTAAAATACAAAAATATAGAAAAGAAATAAATAAATAAATAAATAAATAAATAAATACAAAAATACAAAAAATACAAAGGAAGTATAATGCAAATAATACAATACAAATATTGGGCTAAATACAATAATTATTAGCCCAAGTGTTAAATAACACTGCCCAGGCCCAAAAGAAAGAAGCCCGATCTGCCATATAACTAAGCCAAACGACACCGTTCAGAATATCAAATCTAGACCGTTGAAACTTTGATCAAACGGTCCAGAGTAACGGTTGCTTAATAAATAAAACGACGCCGTGTGTGGAAGCTAATCTGAACCGTTGATAATATTAATCCAATGGCCACGATTAATTGATCACTTAAATGGAACGACGTCGTACATAGGCCAATTGAATCTGAGCCGTTGGTTCATTTGACCCAACGGTCCTAGATCGTCCAAAGCTTTTAAATATACAAACGTTACACATTTCATTCCATTTTACACCTTCGTCTCTAACATGAAACCCTACCCGCCTCAGTATCCTCTAAACCATCGCCGGAAACCTACCGGCGGTGGTTCACCACCATCTCTGTTCAAACCACCATGAACACCCCATAGCCTACTTCGTCCCCTCTTTCACCCTATCCCCTTGGCTTCCCCTGAAAACCCTTGGAAACCTTCAAATAACCTAAAAGGTGTCAGCGGAACCCTACTCCGGCGAAAACCACCTATGAACCAGAGTCCATCCTTAACACCCCACAACCGCCTCCGCCTCCTCTTTAATCCCATCTAGGTGGTTTCCCTCGAATAAGCCTGAAAACCCTCGAATCTGTCAAAAGGTGTCGCCGGAACCCTACTCCGGCGAACACCCTTGTTCCAAAAACCACCTGTATAACCCCATAATACCCAACTTCACTTTCCAAGAGTCTTTTTCACAAGAAAAGAGACTCGGTGAGTCTGCCTGAGAGCAAAAGTCCAAGAAATCAATGTCCAGAACTTCCAAAGTTCCAGATAATCAAGAAAAGTGAAGGAAAATGAAAATAAGAGAAAGAAAGAAAGAAAAGAAGAATCAAAATGAAAGCTAAGTATTCTGAACTTTTTCCTGATTTTTCTTATTTGTGAATC